>JAKSZP010007169.1:0-52795 GCA_022478985.1 Massospora cicadina | reverse complement strand
TTTGAGATTATCTAAAAGACTGGCATGGATTTCTACACAATTAAGTAACCTGCTGGGGGTCAGATTATCAGCTGAGTCCATGCGATGTTCTTCAAGCATACAAATAGTAAGAGCCTATCATCCAGTCAATGGGGTAGTAATTTCAGAAGTTGATATGACCGGACAATATGCTACCCATATCAGCGGCTTGAAGGGGAATTGAGATGAGTCTTGAGATTTATGAAAAGGGGATACACAAATTATAATCGAGAAAAATGAGGACATTTGACGAATTGAAAGGATTTACACTGAGATTTAATACAAATGAGAGCAGCTCAAAAAAGGAAGAAGAATATAAGATACCAAGCCGAGGATGCATCTGGCTGAGGAATTGAGGTATAAAGAGCCTGATGGAAGATTAAAAGGGGATAGTCTTTTATGAGGAAAAGAGGAGCGCAGAAAGGTCTGCAAGTTATTTAAAATAAAGGTAGAAATAATGGGCGATAGCTCCAAATATATATATTATCAAGTTCTATTATAAGAATTGGAGATCCTCATATTGTTTGATTTGGTTGCTCAGTGGCTATACTCTGTACAAATCCAATTTGGTGACAACGGACCCAGACGCCAAGAAATTTACAGGGAGAAATCCCCATAAAAGCGTGAGTTCCATATTATAAGTGAATTGGGCGAGGGAGAGGTCATAGGCCCAGGTATCTTGTGCGGCCACCATGTAGCAACGCAAAAAAAGTTCCAAAATTTGGTTAACCTGCTCATTTTGTCCGTCAGACTGATGATACACTGTGGAATGGCAGGGGGTGTTTTTTAAGATGGATAAAAGCTCATTCTAGAAACATGCTGCAAACTAGGACCTTTGTCACTGATAATCTCCTGCTGGAGACCAAACATAGAGAACACATGGTATATGAAGAGACAAGCGATTTCTTCTGATATAATTATGGAAGAGCATACAATAAATAAAGAAAATTTAGTAGACTGATCAACCACCATCATCATTGCCTTAAATCCATTAGAAAATGGAATATCAACAATAAAATCCATGGACACCGATGTCCATTGACCCTCCGCCTGTTGTAAAGGATGAAGGAGACCTTTCTTCCTGAGTGATCTGACTTGGCCTGTGCGCAAGTAGCACAATTGGCAAACCAGGATGGTACTTCCTTTGATTAACCCGCCAAAATTAAAAGTCCATTTTGATCAACTCAGTACATTTCTTATTATCTGGATGGCCAATTGTGGGAGGGTTGTGATGTGCCTGAAACACCTCAGCTTGGAGGAGAGGAGGGACCCAAACCTGCGGCCAAAAATAAATGAGACCCTCCACCAGGGAATATAGGGAATGTTTATGTTTTTGAAGGAACAATTGGTCTACTAATTCCACTCCTTCAGGGCAGGTCATCTGATATTCTAATACCTGTGCTATAAGTGGAGCTTTTAGGACCTAAGTCTACTGCTGTGACCATGAAAGGTGTAATGGATCAAATTTGGGCGGTGGGAATCATGGTAACCAGGTCCACTTCATCTGAGTCTGTGGGGCAATGAGCTGGGTTTCAGCTAAGGAAATTGGGGAGCACATTTAACGCACCTTTCACAAATTTGTATATAAAATTGAAGCTGCATATATACCAATAGGTACTTTTTTGCCTATGTGGCAATTTTGTGGTTTACAGAAATACAGAAGAGCTTGGTGAGCTGTACGCTCAGTTAACTCATGCTGGGAACCCTGTAACAGATACCGCCAATGAGTCAACTCTCATGCTACAGCTGCTAACTCATTATCATAATTGGCTATAATTGCTCAGTAGAGAAATCTTTGGGAAAAGTAAGCAACTGGATGTTCCAAACCATCGTGCTCCTGGAGCAGAGCTGCCCCAACTGCTACTGATGAATCATCGCATGGAACATTATACGGTTTGGAGGGATCCTCATGTTTTAAAATGGGGGGGAGATAAGAGCACCTCTTTTATTGACCAAAACGCCTGCTGGCATTTGAGTGTCCAACAAAAAGGTACATTCTTACCCGTGAGTGGGTGAAGCGGAGTGGATAACTGAGAAAGGGCTGGGGAAAATTTCTTCAGGATAATAGTAGTGCTAAAAAACCTTATAGTTGTTTTTGGGTTGTTGAAGTTGGCCATTTGCGGATGGCATCTAACTTGTTGGGGGGAATCACTACCATCTTTTAGGACCAGATTCCCAAGAAAGGTAACTTCCTTCATATAAAACGCAACTTTTGAAGGCTTGACAAACAGGCCCGCCTTGTACAAAGCAGCCACGGACACTTTCAAGTCTTTTGCGTGTTGTTTGGGAGTTGGAGAGTGAACCCATATGTCAGTAATGTATGTGACTGCGCAAGTAAACTGTAGGTCACCCAGCACACTATCAATCATTATTTGGAATGTGGCTTGGGCGTTCTTCAACCCAAAGGGAATTACGCAGAATTGAAAAATACCTCATTTTGTTTGAATTTAGGTAAGCCATTCTTGACCTTCCTTTACCTTATTTAATTGAAGGCATTAACGAGATCATGCTTGGAGAACATATGAGACTTACCAATTGCTTGACTGATAGTTTGCTCTAGGGGCAAAGGGTAGGGATCACTCACTGTAATTTTGTATAAATGTCCATAATCCACGCAGGGATGGAGGGAACCATTGATCTCCTTGTCAAAAATGATGGGAGAGGCAATTAGAAATGTCTCTTTAAATAAACACCCCCTCTTAAGCAAATTATCTAACCTGGTGTTAAGTGCAACCTCCTCCTCCGCTGTGTGTGGATACAAGAGACAATTGATGTTCACCAACTGTACTGTTGTTCGTAATTTAAGTCAAATTTAGTGTGAGAGGGAAGACAGTTAACCTTCTTAGAATTAAAGATACTTTGATAGCGCATATATTCTTTAGGAAAATTGGATGGAAGGACCGCAGGGGAAACGAGGGAAGTGATAAAGCTGTAACCTTGATTTTTCTTAAGGTTATTAACTAAAGGAAATTCTCCCTCCGTTTGATCATTAACAAAAATCAACATATTTGACTCCAGGTGAATTTTTACACGTTGTCAGAACCACCATTTGTCCCCCAAAATACCATAAACACCAAGTGTGGCATTGCTGAAACTGAATGAAAAAGCTAAAATGATGTACTGAGAAAGGAACAGGCTGACGGACTAGTCATGAAGTCTGGGAGGCTGATGAAGCAATCATCACCGAAGGACCTAGGTTCAGGTCAAGCTCCAATTGTTAGGCTAGCTCAACACTCACAAAATTAACCGTAGATCCAGTATCCACCAAAGCCTTAAAGGAAACATGGTGTGACCTGATACTAATCTTCATGGGCAGTATAAAGTAGGCGAGATTATCTTTATTGGCAGCTGTAGTTGAATTTGTAGATATGAAGGAGATGGTACTAGGATTGGGGAAACCACTAGGTTCGTGGCAGGAAGTAAACCCTCTGAAAACTAAAATGCCAGAACATACTGCTATGGGCACAATGTCTGAAGCAACTAAGGGATGTGGTTTGGACAATTTGAGAGGGACTAGGCTACTATGTCCATAATAAATTTTTTACAGCATGATTCAGCAGAGAAAAAAGGACCATTGCTACGCCCATATTAACAAGAAAGGCGGAAATGGTTAGGAATGAAGGTTGGTCGATTATGTCAGGCAAACAGCAAGTTATTTTTTGACCAGCCTGCCAGCTTAAGTGCTGAATCATCCAAACGATAAACCTGAATGCCAGTGGCACTGCTGCTGGTATGACGGTTATAAAACTAGGAAGAAAGTCCGCCATCAAGTACCCACGAGCCATAATTGTGTGTAGGCACCTAGAAAAATACCAGGTGAATATAGCCATAAACCTCAAAGGTTGTTAGAACATAGACAGAAAGGGAGGTTTTATTTCTACATAAAAAATGGAATTTGGGTAAAGGAATTTATTGGAAAGATAAATAAAGAAAGTCAATCAAAAATTTTCACAGTGCAATGCAACTCGTTAAGTAGCTTTCAATTGGTAGTGGGTCAAAGCAGGGATTAGGTCCCTCAAATTTGACCTAAACTGGCAAATTTTTGGGGGAGGGGGCGGATAATTTTATTTGGAACTGACATCAAAGGATTTGGCGGCAGGCTTAGTCGCTATTAGTTAGTCCGTGAACACCTAAACTAAGCTCAACTGTATTTAGGTTGGTTGCATGACAGCATTTGGCCCAACAAGCAATGGAAATTCCCCAGGGCCACCCCATATGGGGGTGGTCCCAATTGGTTTGAAATGGGTTTGGATGGCCTACCCACCCGTTCCAGTCACTGGGGCGTTCGTTTGGCGAAATAAGTGGTGTTGGGCACAATCCCTGATTCTTGGACTAAGAGGTTTTAAATTATTGGAGACAATCCCTGATGATTTTGAAGGGGATTTAGCAACGGCGATCATTTCACCTGAAGCCTCAATGTCATCTGTGATTCTGACCAATAATTTTCATATGGATTTTTTTTGAATATTAGGCTTTTAATCGTCATGCTTCATTCCCATTATTTTTGGACCTTCCATCTTCAATTTGGTGATTTCAACGCAGATTGATCAAACTGTAGGACAAGCTTAGCTGAGGTGAATGCAGGTACTGGAGGAGGAATCTTAAGAGGGAGAGCTGTTATCCAGCGCTTGTCTACCTCATGGGTGAAATTGCCCTGGGTGACGAGGGGTACAGCCACCTTCTTTGGACCCTTCTTGTTTGAGAATGGGAAAATCACCTGAGCTACACAAAGGGGATGTTCCCTTGGACTTACAGCCATTATCATGTCCAAGGGAATCTTACAACTGAACTGGATGCCAAAGGGCTGTTTAATGGCTCATCTACATTCCAACGGGTCATGGACACTATTCTCAGCGACCTGAAGCTGTCATGCATACTTGTGTACCTCAAGGATATCAATATCTTTTTACATACATTCTTCGAGCATCTTACCCATCTGGAGGAAATCTTCCTCCAGCTTGTGGATCCCAAAATCAAAATCGAACCCTGTAAAAGCCAGTTTTTTAAGTACCAACTGAAGTACTTTGGGTTTGTGGTAGATGCGACCAGGATGAAGCCCCAACCAGCCAGAGTGGAGGCCATTAAAAATGATGCCAACGCCTTCCAGTAAGCGCAATATACAAGAATTTTTAGGGATGGTTGGCTACTACCTCTGCTTTATACCCAACATTAATTGTAATGGAGGTCCGCTGTTTGAGTTATTAAAAAATGATGCTGCGTTTGATTGGACAGAACGTCATCAATGCTTTTTCTACACATTTCAAATAATGCTTATCAGTGCACCAGTGCTGTGCTATCCCAATTTTTATAAAGAGTTTATTGTTCATATGATGCATCCCTTTCTGCCATTGGGGCTGTCCTATCTCAAAAAGATGATGATGGGGAGTAGTACACCAATTCATACTGCAATTGGATCCTGATCTTCCATGAGATTAATTATACTGTGACCAATCAGGAGTTCTTAGCAGTGATCTACGCTTATAAGCAATTTATAGTGTACTTTCATGGAGTTAAGTTAAAAGTCATAACGGATCACGCTTCATTACAATGGTTGCAGAACCTTAAGGAGCCTGAAGGGAGTCTAGCTCAATGGGCCCTCAAACTGCAGAATTTTGACTTTGAGATTCTTCACCGACCTGGAGCAAAACACCAGAACGCTGTTGTTTGTCAAGGCCACCAACGGTTGCTGTCACATTAGATTTATAGTGATGTGATATATGGCAAAATGCTCAGAAGAGAATATAACAATGAACCGCCTCAGTTGTAAAGGCGTTAAACAAGATGCGAGCTGATACCTTCCAATGAATGATGAGTTGTACATGCATATTGGGGATTTTATGGTGAACTTCCTGTGACCCTTGGCCTGGACCAGCATTGATATGAGCGCGCATAAGGCAGTTGGACATGGTGGAGTGCACAAGACATTGGAATTGTTGCAGCCTTAGTATACCTGGGGAGCGTGAACTTCGATGTGCTTAAAACTATCTCCTGCTGTCACCAGTTTCAAGTGAAAAAGCTGTTCTGCCAGAAGACCTCATACATGTTAATGAAACTGCACTTTTCTTGGAATACGGTTTCCATTGATGTCATTGGGCCCCTGCCAATGGGAGCTAACTGATCCAAATACATTCTGGTGATGATTAACCACTTTACCAGGTGGGTGAAGCGTGGGTGATACAGAATTTGGGGGCGGCCACAGTGGCCAAGTTTATAATTAAATGTATAATTCAGAGACATGGCTGCATTCAGTTCCTCCTTACCAAAAACTGAACTAACTTCACTTCTCACATCCTTTCGAAGCTGAACAAGCTTATGGCCATCTGTGGGGTTCTAAAGACCCCATACCACCCTGAGTCTAATGGGATGGTTGAGCGAGTTAATAGGACTTTAGAGAACATACTCTGTAAACTAGTAGTAGATCCACCTTCAGACTGGAGTTCCCTCCTGTCCACTGCCATATTCGTTTATAACATTAGCTATCATTTTTCCACGGGAAAGAGCCTCATTCAATTGCTGTATTATTGACACCCTTCCCTTCTGGCGCTTCTCTATGCATGAGTAGAAGAAACCAGTAGAATGGATCCCCAACATTATTTTTGACCCTAGCTGACACATTAATCAATTTCAAACTGAAGTGTACTCATTCAGCTTAGCTAAGAAGATAAAGAATCAGGCTGTTAATCAGGTACGTCATAGTGAGCTAGCTCAGTTCAAAGATGGATACATGTTCTGTTTCATGACCAATATGGGTTTGGGTAGAAGCAAAAATTTGGCTAGTATCTGGATTGGTCTGTTTGAAGTAATTGAGAAAACAGGTGTTAATGTCTAAACTATTAAGAACCCCTCAAGCGGTTGGATCATTAACTGAGTTCATTTAAAGTTCCTTTGGGCATACAAACAATAGGAGCATTATCATCCAGATAAGGGTGGTAATGTCAAGATTCTGATTTTCTGGACAATAAGCCCTATGTATTTTTATTTAACTGAGGCAAGCCGACCAGGGGACAGGCATTACTGAAAGAAAGAAATGACATGAAACCTGAACAGGGTCAACTCCATCAAAGAGAGTTTCACTAACTCCAGATCGGGACTCAATTTTTCTGGTTACGCCATGGGTAAGGTTTTCGTGTTATTAGACCTACTAACCACCAATAGCTTCCTTTGGCTGGCACCCCGATCGATGTGCAAAGGGTGGGAATTGAACCTGCAACCTTCAGGTTGGTAGCCATATGCCCTTACTGACTCACCTTCCACCCCCTAATAAGCCCTATGTATTTATGGCGGAATGGGCAATATTGGCTGAACCAAGTAGTACAAATATTGATGAGATCACCTTGACATAAAGCAATAGGGCAATACTGAGTTTCAAACAAATATTTTTGTGGATCCCCTCCAAATTAGGCAATAAGGCGATGTCAGCATATGATGAATAATTGGGTGATCGCCTTGAACTAAAGCAATTGTGAATTTAATAATTAGTAGATTCTGCCAGAACCAATGAGAAAAAGGTGGAAACAAATATGCTAAGAAAAAGTGTCAGTATTGACCAAAGTCGCTGATACAAGCAAGATGAGTTGATTGAAGGAGGGATTGTCAGTATAAGAGAGCGAGCAGAACAGAAAGATCCGCTGCATATATTATATTAGATAAAATAGTGTTGTCAGGGCAATTGCTCCATAATTTATAAAGTTAATTATGTTGTTATGAGGACTAAAATTTTCAAATCGTCAGTCCAATTACTCAATGGGCTTAACTCTGTGCCAAACCCTTTTGGCGTATCTCCAATATACTGCCAAAATTATAACACAAACCAAAAGGAGGGGGGAAACAATGAGGTACACACTTGCACTATATTGGTTTTAGAAGTGTTAGCTCTTGCATTGGACGTCTTGTATTAGCAATCCAAGGGCTCCATTGCCAGATCTAGGTCCTTTATACATCCAACTGCCACTTCTGTGTCATCAGCAAAGGCTATGGTGTGGGTGGGGGGGGTTTCCCGGAAACATGAATACCCTCCAGATGTTCCTGGAGCAGGTCCAGAAGAGGGAAAAAGCTATAGTGAACAAGATTTGGCTCAGTAGATCCCCTTGAAGGAGACCCTGTTCAACTATAGCTGCTGCTTTAAATCCTGTTCAGGATAGTACCTCAGTGTGAAGCTGGGCGTAAAGCGCTGATAGCCATGTCCTAGCAGGTGGCGGGATGGGGAGGAGGGTTAGGGAGGCGTCAAGATACTTCTATTTAACATCGATGAATCCCCCCTTGGGTCAAGTTGATTAGTAATATTATCAACCTGGGACCATCTAGTACTAAAAAAAGATACTTCTATTTACTCGATCAGATGCTTTTTCATATCAAGAAGCGCCACAAAACCATGCGTTTAAGACGAGGTAGCTGACTGGGTTGCCAGAAGCTCATTGTATTTGTTTCAAAGCGATCTCCTTGGTAAAAGAAATGTTTGGCTGGGTTGAAGTGTGGTGCTGCCCAATTAGTCATGCGGTTTGCTAGAAGTTTATTAAATAGTTTGTGGTCCATGTTCAATTGTGATATTGGTCACCAGTTTGTAAGGTCCTCTCAGCTCACATTATTATGGATAAGAGTCTTAAACGAGCCACTTGAGTCAGGAAGTACTCCCCCTTCTGACAAGTGGGTTGAGAAGAGGTGCTGGAGGGCCTTTGTAACTGTGGCGGGATTTACTAGATACACCCTAAATGGGATACCATCTGGGCCTGGGCCTTCAAGAGTCAACTGTGGAGTAGAATTTCCATTATTTCTTGCTGCGTTATTGGTCAAAAAGTTCTTCATCCGCTGAGAAATTAATCGGTGGTCCCAGAGCTCTTCCAATGAATTCATGAACATCCGCTGGGCTTACCCAGGAAGCCTTAAAGAAGGCTAAATAGTAACGTTGAATCTCGCTGGTGATTTCCTCCTTGTTTATGGTGATGGTGGTCCCCAACCTCAAGGTTGCAATCTCCTGATCCTTTGAGCGGACTTTCTGCTTCTGGTAGAAGAAGTGGGTGGTGCATTCCCACTGGGTGTAGTAACGCGATTGTGTGAAGTTTGTTGCCTGTTTTTCTTGCTCATAAGTTCCTGCTGGTATGTCTCTTGAGCCAATTTCCACGCCTCCAACCATTGAGAGAAAGGCAATTGTTGCAAATTCCATTTAAAGTGTCTTATTTTAGCTTTGGCCCATTTGACTTTAGCCTGGGACGCCATCATTCGCGCTTTAGCAAAATTGTAGGCTACCTTTTAGATCCTTGAATTTTTATCAGCCCATTATTCTTGCAAAGTTTGTAAATGAGGTGAGGCCAGGTATTCTGGCTCATAAATGGATTTATTTATCTTCTATTTTATAATCTGGTTGTTCAAGAGCCCTGGAGCAATACTTGGCCAAAATCTTCTCAATAATCTGAGGATTGTTATTAGGATCATTGAGGGATCTGTGATCACTTATAGTGTTATTTCAGGTTATGGGAGAGGAAACTCGACCAACTAGCAAGGGGCCTACTAGGGCCATATCAATACATGAAACTGATTTGAATTTCTGACCTTGACCTTGGATCTGAGACATACAGCCAAGGCTAGATGCTGAAGGGGGCATCCAAAAATACATTTGACCTGAGAAAACTCTGAAGCAGAGCTGTACCTCATCTGTCTTGTGTTGCAGGAGGAAATGTGTCATGCACCGACTCAATATTGTGCTAAATTCCACATTAGAACTATATTGCATGGGAGTTGTATAGAGAAAGTTCTTCTAAAATACGGTTCTGCTCTTGGCCTTCATTTGACAAGTATATGCTTGCAACAAAGAAGAATAAATCAGGGGTCAATAATTTAGCCAATATAAGGCTATTATCAAGGTGTTTCAAAAATTGGTGGGTTTTCAAATGGGGGTTGAGGATAATAAAGGCCGCATAGTGTGTCCAACAGGAGCTACCTCCAAATTGGTCATTCCATGCTTCTATTTCAGAGGGGGGACATGGGGCTCCTGGACAGCTGCAATATCCATGCATGTCAACCTGTTGTTGCAGAGGAGGTGGGCTCTCCGCCTGTAATCCAGCATCCCATTAGAGTTAATGGACTGTAGGGTCAGGTTGCCTCTTTGGGGCCTTATAGCTGTCCCCCTCCGTATCCTGGGGGTTACTGTAGCTTCCATCTGCATCCATAAGACTGCTTATTTTTAGTCCTTGAGCTTGAATCTAGGCAGCAACCCGCTTTGATTGATTAGGAGGAGATGATCCTGAGTTGACAGGCCTGAGGAGCCTGTAAGCCAGCCCTAAATATATCCCCGCTGATTTACATGGGAGTTTCTTGAGGATGCTCCATAGACTCCTCCATTTGTGCATTGTCCGATGTATCAGAGTCCTTAGGCACCTCCTTCAGTACCAAGAATAACTTCCAAGTTGCAATACCCTTATATGTTAGTGTTGCAATGACTTGGAGTCTCCACCTCAACTTGGGGTACTCCATACCTGTTCATCCATTGGGGTGTTTTTTGTTGCTAAATTCATTCTAAATGTCACTCATGGGCTGGCTTCCCCTGCGTTAGCTTGATGCGAAGCAGATTTGCACTTATTTTTGGCTGGTGAAGGGTCTGTCAATATAGAAGGTTTCCCATAGGGCGAGGGTTTTCCGCACTAAGGGAGTAAAGCTGTGCTACTGGCTGTGCCTTTTCAGCTGCTACACAAAGGGCAGAGGGGGTTAGATCCTGTACCTGTACCCAGTTGGTTGATTGTGGAATTGCCGCTGCTGCTTTATGGGAGCGTTTCTAACCTGTCACTGAGACTTGACTACTGGATGAGAGAGCTTGCTTATGAGCTGTACAATTATTATATAGGTGGCTTAAAGCATTTAACCATGAGAAACGCAGCTGTGTCTTGTCTGGATCAACAAAGAAGGTTTCTGAACAGGATTTAACGATCACAATATGTGGAAACCTCCATATTTCAGGCACATTTGGGTTAGGGATAAATGATGCTCTAGAAATGTTAGTTCTCTTTGTTGGGGCATAGTAGGCTAGTGCACACAATTCTACTGATAGAACTGACTTAAATTCCATCAATCACCGATGAAGCGCAAGCTTTGGGGATTCTGGGTCCACCATAGTTGGCAGATTTATAAAAAAGTTACCCATAAAATTTTCTCAGAATTAGATCTAGTTCTTGATATACTGAGAGACATGTGGAATCCTAATTGTAACTGAGGATTTACGGTCTGCATTTGTTGCATTTGTAAACCCTACATCAATATAGTGGCTTTCACTACTTCATGAATGGTGGTGTTCACTGAACAGGCTCTTGCTATTGCTTCAAATTGCTAAAATAATCCCTTTCATAAAACTAAACCGGATTCTTTCTATAGTATACCCTAATTGCATGAGCAAGAGTGGACCAAGGGAGTGCACGTTGTTCCCGTGTTTCAGCCCATCTCTTCTTCACTTCAGCCACAAAGGCTGCTTTACGTGGGTCAATGGTGGAGGGTGCTGGCACTAGTTTTTTTCCATGCACCTGAGGCATCCTTCACTCATTTATTCATGTTTACATATAAATTTAAATTTAATTTAGTGGATACCCATGCGGGAACCCTAGAAGGAGGCGCTTAAATTTCTTTATATTTATGCACTGGCCCTTGATGGGCCTTCCCAGATGGTATTCAAATTTTGGCAGTTTTGTTAGGCTTACCAGTTTGGGCTTATTTACTTCCAAATGATTGGTAGATTCTAGCTCATCTTCAAACCAACTCTTTTAGTCCAGCCTTCATATGACCATCAGCAAATAATGGTAGGGATTTTCAGCTGGTTGATTGTCTATTTAGCTAGTTAAAGTTAAATTTTGAGTTTTGTTTTGAGGTAAATTATGGCTAACTGAATCGACACTTACTGTATTTCAGTTGAGGCGCGTTGGTTGCTTTTAAACTGTGAAATGACGGCTAAATGATTCATCAATAATTGTAGATTCAGTTTAGGCACTTTGGTTAAAATTTAAGTGGGAAAATGACGGCCAACTGATTTAAAAATTCCTGACAATTCAGTTTGAGCGCCAAGTCTGATTTCTGAAAGGGAGGTGGTTGACAAAGTCATCCAAACCCAATCCGCGGTATTGTGAGCGGCAACACTCCCTGCTACCAAGGGTAAATCATTGGATGCGCCTCCAGGGTGGAACTCACTAATTGGATGAACCTCAGTCAACACAGAGTTGACTGAGGTAGGCTGTACATTGATGTGATCATTTTTTATCCCACCATGAGTTGTTAAAAATTGATCTGCATCTGCTCTTTCAGCTGCAGTTTGGGAGCAAATCATATGGATTGACGCTCAATTTGGCAAAAGAGGGTTTTGCAATTAGGGATTATTTCTAGTGAATTCTGACACCTTGGAGGATCATTCAGTGGACTTTACCACCATTTTTGGTTAGATCTAATTCTAAGTTTCTAAGTGATTGTAATTTTAGAAGAGTGAAACTTAGCAGCAAATGATGAATTTCAGCCATATTTTTCATCATAAGGTCATAATCTTCAGGAATTGAACTTTTAATAAAGCTATATAGTACTTGGTAATCTTGATTCTCTTCTATATTGAGCTTGAAATAAGATATCTTAATTATGTGTTGACAACTGATTTGATGGGTTAGTTTAACAGCGGGTAAATACAGATTATATCATATTGGATAAGTGGCTGACATTTTTCTCAAAATAGAGATTAATGTAACATTAGCTCTCTCCACCATTCCATTAGTAAAAATTATATGGATCTGCAAAAGTCTGTTTTGAAGAGTGAGGTAATTAATGAACTACCTGAGCAGATAAATTTTACCCAATATTAGTCTTGGCATAACAGTTCTCATGACTGTTGCCAAAGTCCAAAATGGGCTCAAAGCTGAAATATTGGTGGAGAGGTCATAAAACAAAAGATGGAGGGAATATATACTACTTTGATATGTTAGAAAGTGTCTATATTATAGGGCGTGTGGGGTCATGGTGCCTTAGGGACCTTTGTGGTCCGTGAGCTCAGTATTTTTTACTGCCTTCCAGATTGACTACCTGGATGGCGCCCACATTGTGTAGAATCATCCTTGTGACCGCAGAGGTAGGGGCAGCGCCTCTCATGATTTAGGAAGTGGAGACGAGATTCCTGAAGGTAATTCCATCGATTAATGTACATGTGATGCTTCCTGATCAAATCTGGTTTTGGTGCCTTCAGGATAGGGTTCCATTTGTGCTGGTTTGAGATTCAATCAGTTAGGCTTAATTCAGGGGAAGGGCTTTGGGATGCTTGTCATCTCAAATCCCTAAAACCCAATCATCTAAAGCTCTTAAAATGGTAACAGAAGATATATTTAGGACAAAGCATCAAGAAAAATGTCCCAAATGAGGAAATGAAAGGCCCAGCCTATAAATAAGTCTCCCAAAATTCGAAAAAATTGGATCTGATTGTGGCACTTGTATACTATTCTTTCCCATAACAATCACTTTAGTTACTACGATTAGATTTGAAACAGCAATTTTAGATAATCACACAGGAGAAATGGGCGATTTTAATAATAAATCTAATACAACCTGAGCGAGCGTCACATCAAGAGGTGTGCAAAACGGTGCACCCAAGGGCAAGAAACGCCCTGGAGGGGGACCAGGAACCCAAGCCGCCAAGAAACCACAAGCTCAGACACCATCTGGGCTTATGGTTACTACTATAAAACAAGATCAATACATGTACATCCAATGTAACCAACCCCTTTCAAAGGTGGAACATGGGCTCTGACCCCTCCTTGGGGATGAGTCCGCGACCCTGTGGGAGAAAACATGTAAGGCACAGCCCTCCCTTTTCCCCCACGCGGTATATGTCACCACCAACAACATGGGCCGCGGCTGGATCAATATTGATTTTGATACAGCTGAAGAAGCAGATGCTGCAGCAAAAATCTGTGTCAAAATTTCTCCTTCCCAAGGGCAAAAAAATAGTGCACACCGCGCGCACCAGATGAAACAAAGTGAAAACTTTGTTTATCTCCATCATTTCGCTCCCTACCAACCTTCCTCATAAGGACATTGAGGAGGAGCTCCACAAAATGCTCATAGCCTATGGAGAAATTATGCAACTTGAATTACAACGATTTCGCCTGATGCCAACCCTGTGCACAGGCAAAGCTATCGCTATGATCAACCCATTCCCTGAAGTGGAAAATGACTTATCAAGAATCCCCAACACAGCAGAGTTTCACTTTGTGGATGGGGGACAGTCATCCGCATTCTGAGTACACCAGAACGCGCACCACCTATATGCAACCATTGCGGTTCATTAGGACACAAGGAACATGCATGCCCCGTGAATGAGGGTTTAATGGAAGCAGACTACTGTGAGGAAGCCAAGGACAAAAGTAACAAAAACTTCTCCAGAATGACCGATGGCCACCACCCATTCTGCTGGGGTGAAGATGGACTTTATCCATTGTGGACCCAGTAACACATAAACAATGCAAAGCGGCACAAAAAGCCCGCAAGCGGGCAGCGGCTAAGGCGGCAGCACACGCAGAATCATCCATTGACCCCAGACAAATTCAATAGGACATTTCAGATATACACCAAGCCAACCAATCAGAACAATATGCCCAGGTTGAAAAATTTCACAGCAAAATTACTGAGTCACCAAGCAACATCAATCATGCACACTTTGAGGAACAATTCAGCTGCAATATGGGCGAAAATGCGGTGCACAATTCTTCAAATTTGAACCCTCAAAATAACAGAACCCAATCATCACCCTGCATGAACCATCATGAGTTACGTGCAGGAAAGAAAATGCAAGTTCCAAAAACTGCAATTCCCACGAAAAATTAGGTCAGATCAAGGGAACTGACATTGTCACTGAGAGAGTTGGAGTACAGACGTGGAGCATGGCCAAAATGAGCCATGGTGGGTTAGGGCCAGAGGGCCCACCCAACTGCTCCTGAGGCGCCGTGGGCACCTCAGTATCAATAGGGACGCTAAACATCACGGGAGCCAGGGCTCAAACGTCCCAAGCCAAAAAGCTGGACTTCCTGCAAAAACCCCTTGTAGACATCTTGGCCATCCAAGAAACCCACTGTCTACAAGGGGAAGAAGAATCCTGGTCAGCCAGGGTCTCGTTATCACAATCAGTATAGATATCTCACTGTGGGGTGATCATCTGATATAAAAAAATTAAAAACTACAAAATCCTTATTATACCTTCATGGCTGCATCCTGGTAGCAATAATCACATGCCAAGAGGAAACAATCTCGATAGCATGCATCTATGCACCATGCACTGCAGCTGAGAGAAAACAATTTCTAGAAACAGTTCCAACACTCACTCTCCTACCAGATACCATTCTGTTGGGCGACTTTAACTTCTGGGATAACCCTGACACGGACTGATGGCCTAACCCCAGGGGATACCCACTGGGGCACATTGAATTCCGCATAATGAAGGCATCCCTTGGCCTACAGAATGACCTCCCCTCTGGATCACCACTCCTTCCCCACATGACATGGCCCAACATATGTGAGGGAGAGCTCATATCAAAGAGCCACATCAATTACATCCTCATTCCGCAATCCCAACAATCAAGAATTTCCAAATTTACAACAAAAAAAGTCAATCTTTTCCGACCACCAACTTGTTTTTGGTGCAGCTATCGCCAACCTGAACCCACACACAGGTGTCGCCCTGGAGAAAGCTACACCCAGAAAACATAAAATTACCCAAAATATCTTACTGGGTTGAACACAAGACCACAAACCCAGAATCCACAGCCTCATTCACTTTGGATCCCATTGTAACCTGGGAAAATTTCAAAAAGGATCTAATCAACAAAACCTGACATCTCTCATCACATAAGTACACCGCTGACACAGCAACAATCAGGCGCACCTTGGTGGAACTGGACCACCTTGAACTAAACACCCCAAGATCTGGTTATAGCCCCAACTGGGGATGCAAATGGGCGGAAATATCTGCCCAACTAAACACCCTCATCTTCGAGCACCAACACAGAATCAAAGTAACGAACAAAGGTAAGTTCATAAAGGAAGGCAAAATATGTTTAACATATTTCTTTCACCAATTCTACTCCCGCGGCAACCAGCCTTCATGCACACAGGTCCGCAAGACTGACGGCACCGTGGCAACTGACCCTGAGGAGGTCAAGGCGGAAGTACACCGCTATTACACTGAATTATACTGCAATATGCTTACAGACCCACAAAAAATCACAAAATTTCTACAAACTGCCAGAATACAAAGCACACCGCCAGACTACAATATACTAAACCTAATTACATGGGAGGAGCTTTGGGATACATCCGCGGTGCACCACGTAGAAAAGGCCCAGGGCCTGATGGGATACCCTACGAATTTTACAAAAAATAATTTTAGTAAATTGCCCCCCTCCTATTGGCGTCTATGAACCAGTGCTTGCTAAAAACGCGCCTCCTACCTGGTGGCCATGAATCATATGTCATAACCTTGTATAAAAAGGGTGAAAAATTGGACCTGTCCAACTGGCGTCCAATCACACTTTCTAATACTGATAAAAAAATTTTAACAACTATTTTAGCAGCCAGATTAGGCGCAATAGCCTCTAACGTCCTGTCACCCAACCAGTTTGAGTTTATACCAGGGCACTCAATCTGGAACAGCATACACCCTGTTGCAAACATATGTCAATCCAAAGCAACTGGAGCCCTGGTCTTCTTAGACCAGGAAAAGGCATATGACCGCTTTAGTTGGTTATACCTAAAGGAATGCCTACACGCTTTCAAACTCCCACTCAGATTCATAAACTGGGCGATGCTCCTAACAGAATCTGCAACCATGGCTGTATGTGGCCCTGGCTTCCTAACTAACAAGATCACACCACACAGAGGGCTCAAACAAGGGGACCCCACATCCTACTGCTGTATAATTTCAGTTTTAATCCACTCCTCCACATAACTGACTCACGCCTCATGGGCATAACTGCACAAGGACAGCCAACAGTCAAGATACTGGCCTTTGCGGATGACTGCATGGCAGGTATAGCTAACAACATTGATGCCTGACAGTTGGAACGCACCCTAGAAGAATACTCCATGGTGAGCAACGCATCGCTCAACAAAAGGAAAACAGAAATCATTCTCTTAGGCAAGTACACTAACAACTGGGCTACAACACCAAAACCTCATACCCCCATAAGAAGGAAAAACCCACTAATCTTACCCTTTGCATCACCTCCCACCACCACTCCTGTCAGCCACCTTGGGATATGGCCGGAAACAGGGGGATATGCTAATGAGACAATGGAAAGCAACCTACTACAGCGGGTATCCAACCGCGTCGCCTCCCTCAAAGGAAGATCCTCAGGACTAACGGGGCGAGTAACAGTTGCTAACTCACTCATCCTCCCAATACTATGGTACCCTGCCCATGCGATCGCCTTCTCACCCACCTTTATAAACCTCAATCACGCGCTCATCCAGGGCTGGCTGTGGCCCAGATCCCATCCTCCCATACGGATGGAAACACTCTTTGGCCCACGCTCAAGTGGAGGCATGGGACTAATAGATTTTGAGAGCCATGCCAACCGCACTGGGTACCTGGATAAAGGAAGTCCTTGCCCCAGACCTCCCACAACAACACTGGTACAGGGCAGCGAGGACTAACTTCTCACAGGCGCTCAAATTAACCAACACACATAGCCCACCCAGACTATTATCATACCTTGCTAAACACCCTACCACAATGGGCCCGCATGGAACACCCCCTCACTTTAAATGCATCCTCTGAACCATCCAATGCATGGGATGGACCATAGAGAACACTGGCACTGTGCAGGGAAGGGGACGACCCAGCCCCCACTTCAAATTAAGAAAACCACCCCCAGAGAGACATGCTTGCTACGACCCCAATTATTGCTAGAATCAAATACCTAGATGCATTGGACATCCACTACGCTTTAACCACACAGAAGACAGTATGAAGAATGACGCATTACCCACTCCTACAACTGAGGGTAAGAGCCAACGCCTGGCGCTGTCTGAGAAGGACCTATAGGATTGTGGACCGCTCCAAATCCCTTCACGCAACCTGCGCAGTATGTGTAGGAGAGGGCTCCCTACATCACCGCCTAGAAACATGCCCCTCAACCAAAGCCATATGGCAGGAAGTCGCGCTCCTGCTTAAGCTCCAAAACGAGCAGAGATTTTATATCAAAGAGCCTTCTTGCGCTCCAGATCGAGCCACCAATCCCATCTACCCTCCGCTCCCTAATGATACCCATTGCAATGTTGACAATCCACACCATTGCCTTAGATGCGTTCAAGAACACGACCCTAACCATCCATGGGGTTATCAACAGGTTCCACGTCCACTTATTGGAGCACTTCCAAGCCTGGCTCTATGGATATGAGGCCAAGGCAAAAAGCGCTCATAGAATCATGGTTCCCACTCTGGTTCCTCCACACAGACCCTTTCCTTCAAACCTGTTACATAGCGGGGGAAACCCCCTTGGAGTAGCGCACCAACCTCCCCACCATACCTGGCAGTCCCGCTGGCAACAGGGGTAACCTGAGTACCCCAGGGTGCCAAATTTTATCTATCTTCGTTTTTCACACATATTTGGTAAGGCCCATCCCCTGGTCAGCTTGCCTTGGTTAAATAAAAAAATTGTGGCACTTGTAAAATGCATGTAAATGTTGGAAATAATAAGGAATAAAATTACCAAATTCATTAAAATTGATCTATCACAAAGTTGTTATAAACTGAGTTCAGCCTATAATAGGCTTAAAATATGGTGAAAAGAATGCAAAAAGCAAAAAAAATCAAGTCTTTTTTTATATACAGCTAATTAATCAGGATTACCTAGTCTTTGTCATTCATTTTTATATATAAATGCGTTAAAGTTGTAGTCAAACTCAATTTTGGCTTCTTAATCTGTTCAAAAGAAATACAAGATTCACTAAAAGTAAAAAATATTAAAATTGGTGTTTCCTATAAATACCATATACAATGAACCATTATGTTCAAGAATCAGACACTGAACACAGCCTCTTTGTTGAGTGCTTGTTCCATTATCTTGGAATTAAGGAGAATTTCAGCTTTGTTAATTTTTTAACAGTGGTGCAGGGGCAAATAAACCCTTGAATGATGGTACGTGGACAAACCATTGGTTTTTGAAAGTAATTTTTTATGAGGATAATTACGTTGTCAGTTCTTCCAAATTCCAGCATCAATTACTGGGAAATGTCCTGTCCATTACAATATGGCTTCTTTATAAAGAGGCAGTAATCTTTATACATTGAGATATTGTTTGTTTTTATTACCAATTGAGTTATTGCTACTTAAAGCGATTAATGAACACCCATGTCAGACAGATGCCCTCTCTTCTTCAAGAGAAGAATGTTTTGGGCGAAGATAATCCGAAATTAGTACATACAATTTCGCCTGACTATTGGCAAAATGATTTGACTTGGAGTAATTGGTTTACTCTTCAACTTCCATCAACCAGGCAGATTTAGTCGCCCTTATCTCTTATGACCCTCAGTGGAATGTCCCACCTGAGTTGGAGGGGCGTTCAAGCACAAGCGCCATTCAGGGATTTTTTTATCATAAAACCACCCCTTTTTATAGGCTTGAGGGGAGTTACAAAGGGGAAGAAATTTTACCACCAATCATGAGCCAAATCTGGCAGAGATCAGCCGCAAGAAGCATACAATTAATACGAATGATTTGGTGCATTTTAGATTTCTTCTCCATGGTTCTATCATACCAGCAGTGGACTAATAATATCAGATCAAGCCAAAACGAGGTGAGGAGAATTAAGGAGTGCTGATTGGTCAATTTGCTAAAACATTTAAGCCTTGATACCACGCCTATACTAAGGTTAAGTCTAATCCCACTATTAGCCTTTGACAACCCTATATACTAGGGGAGGCAACTAATATAGATTAGTTCTTTTCCCACCTAAGCAAACTTGGTAATAATATAGTTAATTTAATTGTGTTTTTACCATAATCATGGCCAAAATAGAACGACTAATTAGGCTGTGAAAATCCAGCTGAACTTCAGCACCAGCGAGCATAAGCTTGCTGGATTCCCACAACCCATGTAGAACCCTTTTATAAACAACTCAGTGTGGTCTCTAAGGATTTTATAGATATGTACAGAACTTGAGATATTATCAACCTAGTTGGGGTCATCTTAGTAAAAATAACGCCCTTAATTTTTTAAGTCATTCTTATTGTGTGGTCTTAAAGATCTTTTCAGGTCCATGTGTTGGGAATATAAATTAAATTTTAAATTTATTTGAGGTATGCCAACCAGGGGACAGACATTACTAAAGCTCAAAGAGACAAAAAGAACTAACAGACCTACGCAAACAGAATGTTTGACTGCTCAAAACGAGCAGGTAAAGCACAAACAAGCTAGAATACAACCAACCAGATGAGACAGCGACGAGTCACTTCACCCACCATGGCAAAAGGTAATGGGGATTTGGTGGCTCATCCTCAGGATCAGAGTCCTCCTAATAGGCAAGACTGTGGGACAAGGTGGAGAGCAATGTTGTGGGGTGATCAGTGACATGGGGAACGAGTTGGCTGATGGTTGGCTGGTCATTGAAGATATCTGCATCAAAAATGCACCTAGGTTACTGGAAAAGCAAGTCTCTGCATGAAGGCAGATGGAAGTAAGCTGGGATAATAAAGCTATGGTGTCACAGGTGGTTTTTGTCTTGGCCTGCAAAGTGATAGCAACTTTCTGGATGGCAGCATTTGTTTGGTTGTGGAGATTTAGGAGGGCACGTTTCCCTGCAGGGCTATGATCAGAGCAATTATGGGAGGAGGTAAAGTCTTTACAAGTATCACTGTCGAGCTACTATCTCATGGATGGCAGTATTATCTGGGTTTTCAGCTGCAGCAATAGCGAGCTGGTGGTCAGAGCAGAACACAGAGGCGTTTGGTTGGGGGGCATAAAAACATTGAGAGATCTGAATTAGGTGCTGTAACTGTATATAATATTTGGTTTTTGTTCTCAAGTCTTCAAATACATTGCCCAAATCATTAGTTTCATCCAATGAAGACCATGGGTTCAAGTCAAATTGGAAATCGGGATTATTGAATTAAAGATGTGTATAATGTTTTGGAAAATAACATGGGATCGAACTGTTGTCCAAGCTTATTCTTGATTGGTTGAGGCGCATGTGGCACTAGACTGAGGAAAGGAATGATTGGCAGTTGCAGGCACCATAGTGGCAGTAGGCTTTTGGGGAGGGGGAAGGATTGTACCACATACTGGAAATGCAGTGGGTTGTGTGGTCAATTGGGGGCCAGATGGAGACAACGTAGATCTGGTGGAAGCATCAAGAGAGGGGCATTTTTGCTTTGAGTGATCCAACTCAAAGCAGGATGGGCAGATGGTCCACCTCCCTAGACGTGGGCCCAGGATGGGTAGTTGGGGGCAGATGGAATGATGGCGCAGTAGGAATTGATAAAGCAATTTTATTGAATTTTGGGCTAATCATGGCAAATGTACTAGGCCCAGTGAGGTGTGTGTCAGGGAAACTGGAGCGCAGGAGGTCACTATAGGGAGAGACACAGGCCAAAGGTGTGCCAACAAGGCCAAGTGACCCAACAAATTGATGAGACGTCCTAAACGTTAATTATTGTGTTTCCATCTAGATCTAGGGAATAAAACGCACACCAAACTGGCCAAAATCATCAGGGAAATTAGGCCCTGGGGGCTGGTAAGGGTGGCGAAAAATCTAGGGCAAAAGGCAGCAAAATAGGAGAGGCGGAGCTGGCGGAATAGGTGGCGGAGCAGGTGGAGGACTCAGGTACAACAGTAGGGCAAACCAGAGCGGAAAACGGACTCCAGCTATTGCAGAACTTTGCAGAGTTGTATTTTTAGAAAAAAACCCAAATACAGGAAATGAGCCCGAAATTATAAACTTTATTAAAATGATCTTTGTATCTGAGAAAAGTAAAGCCTTTCTAATCTTGGGACTTAATTTATAGGTGGTTGCTTCACAAAGATTCCAGTGGTTTTTTGAATCTGATATGAGCTATAAATTCGTCGTTTTTCAACAAAAGTAAAATTTTTTTCGAATTTGTCCAGATTTCATAACCTCATATTTTGTAATTTCTGGGTTTTGAGTTCGATTCCTGCCTGATCTTTTGCCTCAAATAAGCCGTTTTCAGCCCTGGATGGCAAAGCCAAAACCCATTTTTTGTCAATGACCTTAGATAGGTCATTGGTGACTCTTAGGGATTCTGTCCCTGCCCCAAGGGATTGTTGGACTTGGCTTTAGAAGGGTGGTTAATTCCAGGAAATATGTCACTAGCTGTGACATCACCCTCCGCTCTTGGATGGGGTTCTACACCACCTGAGGGGACATTGGCCAAGGCAAAGTTCTTTTGGGGAGTGAGTAACTTCATGGCAGCTAAGGAGGCTTGGGAGGCAGGTCCTGCGGCATCTGGAATTCTAAAGTGGAAGTTATAATTTAGGTCCTGGGCATTGGTCATGTCCCAATAAGATACCCAGCTTTTCTCTGTCTCATCATATCTTTTCCAAGACACCAAGTATTGCAGGCGGCGCCCGGATAGGCGAGAATCAAGAATGGCATCAATCTCATATTAGGGTTCACCATCCACTATCACGAGATTTGGGTGAGGTGGCATGGGACCATTGAAGGAGGTCAGAGGCATTCATGTAAGGTGCTGAACACTTAAATTAGGGGTAAGTCAACCTGGTAAGCTGATGGCCAACTTTCTTGAGGATCTTGAAGGGTCCAACACGCTTGGGACCTAACTTGCGGCAGGGTTGCTTCATGTTGAGATTCTTGGCGTTGACCATGACCAAGTAACCAGGCTTATAATCAGGTCCTTCACGGCGCTTTCAGTCAGCATATGCTTTGTAGATCCCCACAGCATCAACGAGATGGTCCTTCACTGCCTGATGTATGTCCCTGAGCTTTTTAGCGCGCTCATTGGCGGTGACGACGTTGGACTCGATCCGCGGACTTAGGTTGAAACAGGAGGTGTAACAATAATTTGCAAAGAAGGGGGAAGTGCCTGTAGAGGCATGGGTAAGGTTATTATAAGCGAATTGCGCCAGTGGGAGGTGAGAGGACCAATTGTTCTGTTCAGCATTGGAATAACTACAAAAGAAATGCTCCAAACCTTGATTCACCCTCTCCGTCTGTCCATCTAACTGGGGGTAGAAGGCTGTGGATCGGCTGGGGCGGATGCTGAGAGTGGAAAGCAGGGCTTCCCAGAACTGTGAGGTGAATTGTGGGCCCCGATCACTGATAATCTCCTTGGGGAACAATGTAAGCAAAAGATGTGATCTACAAAGAGGCAGGCTGTCTCAACTGAAGTAATGGTGGTGTTGCAGGGGATGAAGTGGGCCATCTTTGTGAAACGGTCTACATAACCATTACTGCACCATAACCCTGGGACAAGGGAAATTCCACAATAAAATCAACAGACACTGATGTGCAAGGGCCCTCAGCAGCTTGGAGGGGAACAAGCAATCCAGCACTCTTCAGGCAGCTTGGCTTTGACCGGTTGCACGTCAATCAGGACTTTGTGAATTTTGCCACATCAGTGGCAATACCTTTCCAACTGTAAGAGCGGCGGACTAACTTAAGTGTCTTGTCCTTGCCAGAGTGGCCAGCTGTTGGAGGGTCATGAGCTTCACGGATCACTTCCTCACGCAGGGGTCCAGGAGGTACCCACCACTTGCCCTGATGGAGGATGACACCATCCATCAACTGGTAGCCTTTGTCCAGGGATTTGCCATTTCTATGGCAGGACTGCTTAATCTTATCATAATCAGCTGACAGAGGTTGGGACAACCTAACACGGGAAGGGTGTCAGAGTCACCTTCCAAAGGTTCTACATAAGCAGAGCGGGGGTTGGACAGTGGGCTCTCCTTCACCTGTTCTGGCTTAATTAACACTTGGTTATTGTGGGAGTCAACTAGTGCTGGGTCAGGCGCTAGGGCAGGATTCCGGTATAGAGCATCAGGTAACATGTTATGGGTGCCCTTAATGAAGTCATATTTGAAGTCAAACACTGACAGGATTTATAACCACCAGGACTGGCGAGGGGATAGCTTCTGGGGGCGCGGTAGTAAATCAATGCCTTGTGGTAAGTACGGAAAGTAAATGGCCACTTAGACCCATGCAAATGGTGGCACCAGTGTTGTACTGCCACCACAACTGCAAGGAGTTCCTTTATATAGTGCATCGTTGAGCTGCGCCAGGGTCATTTTCTTAGAAAAGTAAGCAATAGGCCGTTCCACTCCATCCTCCACCTCTTGTAGCAGAGCAGCTCCACCGCAAAGTTGGAAGCATCAGTGGCGACAATAAAGGGGCGGCTGGGGTCTGCATGTACCAGCACCGGGCTGGAAAATAGTATGGACTTGATGGCGTGGAATGCTTTGTTTCATTCATTGTTCCAACTAAAAATCTTCTTCCCTGAAGCAGTGAAGAGAGGGGCGGTAACTTCTGAGAGCTGGGGGTGAAATTCTTGAGGAGCTTACATGTCCCAAGGAAGCTGCGTAACTCTGTGAGAGATGAGGGGGTAACCAAATCACGGATAGTTATTCCTTATCTGTGGCGATCATGTGATCATGGGATAAGATAATGATTTTTAAGAACTCGATCTTGGGTTGGAAGAACTCACACTTGCTGGCCTTAATTGTAAGCTTTGCCTGTGAAAGTCTCTCCATGACAGACACAAGGTGGCGGGCATGAAATTCTGCATCTGGGGAAAGACCACCATGTCGTCCATGTATGCAATCGCGCATTTACCCATAAGGTCTACCAAGACAGCATTAATGAGCCTCTGAAAGCAGGCGGGAGCGTTCCTCAAACCAAACAGCATAACCCCGAACTGGTAGATACCTTTCCGAGTGCAAAAAGCAGTCCACCACTCCTGGCCTTCTTTAATGCTGATCTGGTTGAAAGCGTTGAGGCAGTCAAGCTTGCTAAACACCTAGTCTTCTTTTTGTAGCGGGCAAACTGTTGCTCCAGAGGGAGCGGGTGTGGGTCAGGAAGTGTTACGTTGTTCAGATTGCCATAATCAACGCATGGACGAAGTGAGCCATCAGACTTCTCCTACAAACAGGAGGGGAGCACACAGGTGATTGCTTAAAGATTTGACCCTTAGAGAGCATGTCGTTTACCCAAGAGTCCAAGGCAGCCTCCTCCCTCAGGGACAAGGGGTAAATTGGAGAGGATATCTTGACGAGATCCACGGTCAACTTAAACTCAAAGTCAAACTTGGTGTGCTTGGGGAGTGGGCGGGCCTTTGTGGGATCAAACAGATCAGCATACCCACGGATGCATTCTGGCAGAGTAAGTGTTGGGGTCAGGGCGTCAGTAAGTTAAATAGAGGCTAGGCTCACCTTAGAAGAGGGGCCCCACCTTCTGGGGAGCACCGTGGCACTCTCATCTAAGCAAAGAATAGTGACCGTTACTCCACCAGGAAATTGTGCATGCATGGTAGAGTCTAGGAGGTTAATGGTGATGTCAAATCGGCTCCACCAGCCAACCCCTAAAATAACAGGATATAGGAGGTTCTTTATCGAGGGAGAAGCTCTCAACAAAGTAACCATCACCTGCAATGAAAGAAACAGGTGTTAACACACGGTAACTTGGAATGGTTTGAGATGCACCACCCTTCACAAACCTGACCAACTCCAAGGGGTAGCTCCAGGGCCTCTGCCAACTCTTGGCGGATGAAGATTTCAGTTGCACCAGTGTCCACCAAGATGAGTGCTTGAAAGCTCTTCCATGTAGAAGAAAAAGTAGCCATGAATAAGAAGTAAGCAGAAGAGGGTATATTTCCCTCAAAGCCAAGGGATGACAGGATGGCTCCAAGCCCAGAGGGCGGCGTATGATTTGGAGTATACCTTAAAAAAATTTTCTATATGACTTCACATTACCATAATGTTGTCCACGGACTTAAATGGTGTGGGGTAGCTTAATGCTCTATGTTCGGAAGGAGAAAATCTTTATCACATGAGACTACACCAGTCAGGACATCCAAGCTTTTGGTGGGGTCAGCCATGGCTATCTCTTCTTTAATCATCCTCTCATGAATCTCTACTCGTTTCTGGATGGAGTCCGCCACAAGAGGTGACTGGAGTGATAGGAAAGAGTTGTTCAACTGGGTCAACTGGGATGACAGGTTGGACAGAAGGCATAGGTTCCAAAACGGCAACAGCAGGTCCATACCCTGGAGGAAGTGAATGCCCTGAATCAAGTGAGTTAGACTTAGTAATCCCCTTTACTTTTGAGGACAAAAGTGAGGGGTACTCCGTGGAGCGCGGTGGTGCAGGGCCAGTAGTGAGGGGACCCCCACCTATGATGAAGGTTTCAGTCTCACCTTCCAGCGAGCTCACTGCTGGTTCCAAGAGGTACTGGGAGAGTATGGAAGTAGGGCATTCTAAAATCAGGTTGAAAGTGTCCATAATGGCCAGTGTCTCAGCTGGATATTTCACCACTGGATTGGAAACATGTTGGTGCCCCACAGTGATGGAATCAACAAGTTCTAGGATCTGAAGTTCAGCGGTACAATTAGTCTTGGTGGTACAGGGGCTGATAGACAACAGGGATGCAAGGATGGAGCATGCCCCAGATAGAGAAGGGGGAGGGTTATCCCATATGCCAAGGGAAGCACCAGTAGTATCTAGGGACTTGCGGAGAAGGGCCATTTTCAACTGGTCAAGAGATTCCATTTTTGATGCTCGCTCTTGAATCAAGCGCAAGTATTGAGCTATAGTGAGGCCTCCTTGGGACATGTGTAAAAAGGAGTTATAGTCCTCAAAGGTAGCAGGGGGATACTCGCAGGGCTTGACAAAGGTTTTTTCAACGCTGGGAGAGATTCCCGGAGGGATCTATTATTCTCACCCGTGGAGAGTAACCTTTGGTGAGCTCCCTCTGAAATCTCCTGGAGCAGTAGCTGGAGAAAGAGGAAATCAGCTAAGTCCTTGCCTTGAGACTTCCGGCGGGCCCTAAGGCTGGTCAACGTGTTGAGGATTTCATTTTTAAATTTGGAATCACATGAAAAGTGGAGAATGAGACTGGAAGTGGAAGGTACTGCACATTTTATGAGCGTCTTGAGTGAGGGGAGCTGCGCAACACCCTCAGCACACCCTATGAGGATTTTAACAACCAAGGCCAGAAGGGATACAAATGTATCAGCCCAGTGGACCGCTTAACTGGGTGACAACTCTGAGAGGATTGGGCTAGTACAAACACCCAACGGTGGAAGATACTCACAAAAAAATCAAGGCTTTTCTCAGATAATTTCAGGGAAACTGGAGAGCAGGAGGTCGTTGGAAACAAAGACACAGGCCAAAGGTGTGCCAACAAGGCCAAGTGACCCAACAAAATGAAGAGACGTCCTAAAGTTCATTATTGTGTTTCCAAATAGATCTGTGAAACAAAACGCACACCAAACTGGCCAAAATCATCAGGGACATGAGGCCCTGGGGGCTGGTAAGGGTGGCGAAAAATCAAGGGAAAAAGGAAGCAAAATAGGAGGAGGCAGAGCCGGCAGAATAGGTGGCAGGGTGGGTGGAGGGCTCAGGTACAACAGTAGGGCAAACCAGAGCGGAAACGGATTTCCAGCCATTGCAGAACTTTGCAGAGTTGTATTTTTTTGGAAAAAACCCCAAATATAGGAAATGTGCCCGAAATCCTAAACTTTATTAAAATGATCTTTGTATCTGAGAAAAGCAAAGCCTTTCTATTTTGGGACTTAATTTATAGGGGGTTGCTTCACAAAGATTCCAGTGGTTGTTTGAATCTGATATGAGCTACAAATTCGTCATTTTTCAACAAAATTAAAATTTTCTGAATTTGGAAAGATTTCGTAACCTTATATTTTGTGATTTTCTGGGTCTTGAGTTCAATTCCTGCCTGGGCTTTTGCCTCAAATAAGCCGTTTTCAGCCCTGGCTGGCAAAGCCAAAACCCACTTTTGTCAATGACCTTAGATAGGTCATTGGTGACCCTTAGGGGTTCTGGTCTCTTCCAGGAGCGCTTGTTGGACTTGGCTTTAGAAGAATGGTTTATTCCAGGAAATATGACACTAGCCATGACAGTGTGCGACCCCATTGGGGACCACAAACTGAAGGACGGAAAAGATCTGTATGCAGCCAAACCTTCCATCAAATCCTGATGGAGCACCTCAGGAGGGAGGTGAGTGGGCAACCCCACGAACTGAACCATCATAGTGGTGTCAGTGGGGAGCTGGATGCGCATTGTGGGGATAGGGGTGCCCTGGAAACTTAGGGTACGGCGGGTGCAGTGGCAGCGTCAGCTTCACAGGTGAATCCTAGATCAAAATACCTCTTATAGGGCAGAGGTCTATAAAACCAGCTAGCAGAATCACCACCTGGGGAGGTCAACAATAGTTTTCTCTGCATATGGGAATAATTTTTCATATTTGACCCAAAGGCTGAAAGGCAGCTGGGATCAGGAGAGAATGAGTGGGCTGTGAGGCTCTGCCTGGACATGTGCCATGTGGATGGTGATATCTTTGGGCAGAATGAACCAACCCAATGATTTAGTGGGACTGCACAAACCAGTCCAAGCGCATTTTCCCACCACAAAAACGCTGGGTGGGTTTCACTGCTGCCCCACATGGGAGCAGCTGGCGGAAAATCTGAGGTCATCAGGGGGTGAATGGGGGAGGTAGGTGTACGATATTAAACTGTTTTTACTTCTTTTTAATTAATATTGCTCAAAAGTTACTCTGAGTGGAAAGAAAAGCCACCATGGGTTGGAATTTAACCAGGTGGATTCCTTCCATGATAGCAAAGATTTTGGGTTTATATATAGTTGAGGTGATTATTGATTAATCACCTAGTTTTGATGATGTTATTAGTTATTAAATTAATAATTTGTGATCTCCATTTATTGGGTCAAGCTACCTTGAAGTATTATGCATTATCCCTGATAGCAATTAATGTTGAATTTTATTACCAGCAATTTAAACTGAGGATAAAGTGGTCAATCAAATATACTAACTAATAGCAATATGACACTAGTGACTGGGGACAAGTTTTTACATTTATTTATTTCGATTTATAGTGATTGCCAATTTGATGTTGAAGTGTCTAAGATTACTAGCGACTAAATTCCAAGTATAATCCAAACATTTAAGAATTGGAATTTACTAGTGACATAAGCCAAGGATAATCATATTGATGGCTTTGGTGCTAGAGAGTTCTGATAAGAGAGTGAGAAATAATGATTCCACTACTTAGGATTCTGAATACCAGTGACAGAAAGCTGAGAGTATCTGATGTTATATTATAATAATTTATATATTATTAACCAGCAATTGATGCTGGGTGTAGGAATCCAGCTGGGTTACACTCGCTTGGTGCTACGCCGCTGGATCCCACAAAGGATTTAATAGAATAAAAAATAGAAAACTATAAAAATTGGTTTTTATGATTCTTTAATATGAGTGCAGGAGGTAAAAATGAGAAGCTATCCCTTTAAAATTTGATAATTTGTATTTATACTGATTTTGGGGATAGTTTTGGAATAGCTTCAACACATTCTAAATTAGGAATAAGGGTGTCATCCTATCAGATTGTGAGGGAAGTTTAGTTAATTTTTGGCAAACAGACGTTGGGGTTTTGGGGAAAAATATATCCATATGGCAGGTTTTGATGTACCCCAACCAATCACCACCTGAGAAATTTTTCTCACCTTGGGGGCTTGCTGCCATGCCTAAAAAAGGGGTGGCCCCGCGCAGGTGTAGTGAAGGATTTGGTGCTGGTTGGGGAGTACCTTCTGCTGGTTTCCCCAAAGTCCATTGTTTGATCAGTGAAATCTGATCATTAGATTTTACTAAAAGTGCCCATGCGGGTTTTGAACTGGTGTTACCCCAATTTATGGGGTTCCAATGAGAATTGGCCAGGGTCTTTTGGCCATTCTCGTCAACATTTTCACTGGAATTGCTCATAACGGCATTGGGGAATTGCAAATGGCTGACATTTCCCTTTTTGGCAGAACTCGACCTAAAACATTCTTATTTTTGAGTCAAGAAGGTAAATTTCCACACTGAGGATGAATCAAAATTAATAATTGGAGCTTGGTTGCAAAGATTTTAAAGGGATTGGTTGCTTGCGGGATGCTGATTATTCAGTAGGCTGCCAGTGGTAGATAACAATGTTTATTGATAGGCGGGCAGTAAATTACCAAGAAAACGCCTAAGTATAAATACCATAAAATCCCTCATAATAAAGTTCTTTCTCTCACATACCTTTTATGATTATAATATATGGCTGTGTCTGTAAGGATGGGCTGAAGATCCCCAAGGTTAGGTGCTGGGTGAGTGCACTTAGGGTAGTCAGTTCTATCAACCTCAATACCTGGATCTACAATGAATCCCCACGGGTACCTGGCCAATTGCAACCAACAATTAGGGGCTGAAGGAGGTGAGCCGTGAAGTGGATGATAAGGCAGACAAGAATCACCCAGTGGGTGTAGGGCTTGCTACGTGCTTCCCAAAGGGTTTATTACACCAAAGTGAAGTTGTTGGTCTGTTAGGTTAGTGGGTTGCCCTGCGGACTTGTAGTGAAAGGTAGCTTATGAAGGAGAAACAGCAAGGGCCAGCAGTCTTCGTACTTTTGACCTGGCACAATAATGGAGATCACTATATTGCAGATTTAAAATTCACAACACCATGAATTATGGAATTACTTGATTCTAAACACTTAAAAAAAATTTGGTTCTAGATTATTAAAAATCATGAAGAGCGAATTTAAAATGATCTTTCTTTCATTTTGATCTTAATTTTAATCAAATCCAATTTTAAAATCTTTTTTATAAAAAATAAAACTTTATTTTTGAGCCATTCCTATATGATGTAGTCAAACTTGATGCACACTCTCCCATGTGAGGGGGTGCGCCGCTTCCTGGTGTTTTTTACTGATGCCAAAGCGCGCTAGTTTGTCTCTGCTAGCCCCCTAATCCCACTGGTCATTTTGTTCCCTTTAGAATTTGCTCAACTTCTTGCACACTTTCAGATGGTGCTGAGAAGCCCCTGGTGCTCCCTCAGAACAATTTCACTTCAGCCTTCAGGTAAAGTATGAGAATCTCTTCACTTACACAAGTTCCACAATCATTGAGAGGCTCAGGCAGTGCTTAAGCCACCAAATTTATTTATTTTTCGCTACTTTAAAAGGTATTTATGATCTGGGCTTCCCTAGTGAAGCCCAGACTACAGCTGTAATGATGGCGCCACTTACTTATAAAAATACACCTATCCCAACCTCCCATACTTGGTTGCCAGTGGATCACACTTTGATAGTTCAGTTCGCTGAACTGCCTATTCATCTCTCCCATAACCAGCTTCACCATGAGCTCCTTGAGGGATTAGCCATCTATGGTGCAAATCCTGTCCTCAAGTTTTTGGTTCCAAATGTTCAGCTGACTTGCGGGACCTCATGCTTTTGCAACCATTTTTTCTTCCCACAAGGACTCCCACTTTTTGATCCTCATATAATAATGTCCGCTCAGCCTCAGACCATCCATTCTGGGCCCTTGTTGAAAATTGATGGTCAGTTTGCCCTTGTGCTTCAGACTTGATCATTTAAATTTAAAGTGCCCTAACCCTACTGTTGCTCAAGATTTCGCTGCTACTCCCTCTGGCATCAGCCCCACCATCAAATCCACATCAATTTTTTGTGGTGTTTGATCATCCCTCTCCCTCCCACACATGCCGCGGCCCCAGCTTCTGCTGGGACAGCCAATAAATTTCAAACAAAGAAAGCAGTTTTAACTTGGGTTGCAGCTCAACCCTCAGGTGACAAACCTTGGTTAAAGGTTCGTGGGCTTACTGTTCCTATACCTAGCTAATCAGATCTTGTTTCTGGAATGAGTATTTCCATTTCAAACCTTTTCAAATCCCTCAAATGGGTGGATGATGCTGAGGTGGATACTCTGGAAACCCCAACTTTGATTGGCCTAAATTCTTTTCTATCCTACCTGATTTGACTCCTCTTTGCTAATTTCACCCTAATAAAGGCTTTCCCATTGCAAAACAATTAAAAAATGGCTCTTAAGAAACCGCTGCCCCACCAAAGTTCCTTACCGCCAGGCCCTCCATGCCAATATGGAGCTGCAGGTTTGCGGAAATCCTTGTCCAAACTTCCTGCTCAACTTCCTTAATGAAGCCCAAGCACTGATTTAAAATTCGCGTTAATGGTGTGCGCATGCAATGATGAAATCCTCTAATTTTTAACCCAAACATTCCCAAACCCATCAACAAATTAAAAGCTTTTTTGTGTAAGCCAGAGTTAGCCAGTCACGCAGAATTTCACTTCACTCAGTACCTGGAGGCTATGCATAATGCTGACCTCATCAATGAGAAGAATCCTCATCTTGATAGCCTTCAACCCCATGCACTGACTCCCCAACTCCACTTCTATCCGCCCTCTCAAATGTCCTTCATTACATGCTAGAATTTAATCCTTCTGATCACCCCTTCCCGATCTGATATGGCATCTTAGGCTATTAGCCTAAGTGTCAAATTTACAATTTTTATCAAAGATAATCCCTTTGTTTGGCTTATCACAAAAATGAATGCATGGATGTCCCCCCTCTTGGGTTAAACCCACTTGAGCTAAAAAAAGAAAACATGAAAAGCTCTAATTTAATCTAGTGATGCATAATTTGAACGCCTTGTTTAAAAAAATGTAATCAAGGTGGATCAAACTTGGAAAAAGTATACCACATTGAGACTTTTTCTAGCCAGTACAGGGTTTGAACTTTATTTTGAACAAAAATTGAGCTAGAATGAAAGCATTAATTACCCTGCAAGGCTAGGCACCATTTGAGCACCATGATAAAGTCATCAATTTTGTGTAGCCATAAATGCATAGGTAAGGTACAAACCATCTTTATTGGTGTACTAGGATAGTAAACAGAGTATTGAGGTATAGAGTATATTAAAATATTCTTTATACAAAATTTGCAACCTTAATCTAACTCTGAGTATTTTTAAACTTTATTTATTTAAAATCTATGTTCACATTTTTATAATTGCAACTGAGGTAAGATTAGAATTGAGAGTTTATTATATTTACCATAATTTTGTATCCTATAGAAGTTGCTAATGTTTGCATTTGATTCATCTTTGCAATTTGCTAATAGATACATCTTAGATATTTTGAACATTTCAGATGAGATAGATTCTGGGAACAATTTTCAGTTACTAGTAACTAGTGGCTATATAAGGCTAGCTCAAGTTAAAAAAATTATATTTTCACCTTATAAGTTCTAAAAGTTACATTTACAGAAATTTTGGTAAATATATTGGAAATAATATTGAGGTAAAATTTATTGATAGTATATTTCAACCTTCTGACTAAAGGTTAATATAATTAGCATTGAAATTACAAGCTCCCTATCTCAAAATAACTTCTGGTATCTAGATACTGGTTTTATCAAACTTGTTAAAGGAGCTCAAACTCATTTAGAGAAAAGCCATTACTTTTGTCACTCAGCTGAAGCATTTTTGTGTTGGTATCTCATTATGCCCATATAATCTAGCTTAATCAAATACAATAAAATCTTCTTTATCCTCTGGTGGTGAATTACATGGCAGATGTGGCGCTATTATATTATATGCCATTTATTTTAAATTTGAAAATATTAACTGAGGAAGGCTGACCATGGGGTAAGCTTTTCTTTCTGATTACTATCACTTTTAGTAACATGATTATATTCAAACAGTACAATTTGATAATCAATATCAGGTAAGATGAGTATGAGTAATAAAGTAAAGAGTTGGGCAAACGCGTTAAAGGGCAGCAGACCTGGACCTGCACCACCCAAAGGTACCAAGCGCACAGGAACAAACAAAAATATCAGGAAAAAAAAAAAACCTGAGGTGGTGCACCCCACAGGTTTCATGAATTTTTTGGTAATATACTGCAGTTACATGGAAGTATCACACTCGCAACCACTGTCATTGGTGGAACATGGGATATGAGTTTTCCTGGGCGTAGAAACACCAACAATGTGGGAAAAGTTTGGCTAAGTCCAACTTGAATTTTTCCCACATGCGGTGTACTTAGCAACCCATACTATCTGCAAAGGTTGGGTAGACCTTGGGATAAAACCACAGAAGAAGCAAACAAAGCAGCAAAGAGCTTTTTGGTACTCAACCTTCCTGAAAGTCAGCATTTGGTATTGACTTAACGCACACGTTGGACAGAGTAAAAAGATATTTTTATAATTTTTGATTACCTTCTGACTACACTGGCGCGCACAGTAGACAAACAACATCTCTGAGAAGGCTTGGAAGCCTATGGAGAAATTAAACAATTTAAGATGCAAAGATATCAGTTGATGCTGACCCTCAGTACTGGGAAGGCAATTGCAATTATTTCCACAAACCAGGAGTTAGTGGAGTATATCACAAAAATCCTCACATTGCATCCTTCACTATTGATGGGAAAAATTTCAACTGTTCCACGAAACAGTAGAGAGCACACCCCCCATATGCAACCACTGCCAGGCCTTTGGGCACAAGATTAATGCTTGTCCCATAAAAGAAGGCCTGAGAGAAATGGAATTCTGTGAGAAGGAAATGGGCGAAGATGACCTAGAGTACGCCAAAATCACAGATACCACATAAGTATTCAACTGAGGAGAACATGGGAAATATTAAATAACTGACCCAATTTCCCCAGTAGAACAAAAAATGGCTAAACAAGCTCGCAAACTTGCCACGACCAAGGCAAAGGCCTCAGCGGAATCATCATTTCACTGGAACAGATCCAGAAAGACATGGATAAATTTTGAATCAATGAATCAAACAAATTCCGCGTAAAACCAAAAAACCAATCTAAACAGATTGAATTTGGTGAAACCTGATTTTAAAATTAATGCGGCAAAACAGGGGTTCAGTGCACTTCCTGAAATTTCAGAGCATAACCCAATCAGGAATCAAAATCAACAATGGAATGCACAAGAAAATAACGTTGCCAATAAGAGCACACAAGTGCATCTTTATGATAAATTGAAAACCAGCAAAGGCAAAAGAGGAGCAAAAACATTGGCAACAAAAGGGGCAGAATACACCCCAACTCCTACTCATGGATATGCTCTCAGCAGCAGAGGTGCAATGGAGAGTAATGTGAGCGAGGGAGTAGGGCCAGGGGGCCCTGCTAACTGCTCCTGAGGCGCATTGGGTGTCCCAGTAGAGATAGGGTTGCTACACATAGCGGGACTCAAGGCCTTAACATCCCAAGCCAAATAATGAGTCTCCTATGAAACCCACCTGTGGATATCCTGGCGGTGCAGGAAATCCACTGTCCACAGGGAGAGGAGGAGGCATGGGAAATCATGCTCCTCCCAACAATATCATTTTGGTCACAACACGGTGGGGTGATAGTATGCATGAACCAAAACTTTAAATTCTTCAATGAAAAATTTATTACTGGATGGGCGTGTACTAGCCATAACCTTCTCATGGCACACCAAAGTGCACACAATAGCCAGTGTGTATGCACCAAACTGTGCACCGGACAGACAAGAGTTTTTAACAGCTCTAACACAACTAAATCTTCCAGCAAACACTTTTATAATGGGAGACATGAACTACTGATTACCCCAGATACTGAAAGATGGTCATACACAACAAAGTTACCACAAGGGCAAGTGGAACTTCGCATACTAAAGGCCATCCTGGGATTATATGATCTGCTACCAAAAAGGTCACCCCTACTACAAAACATGACATGCCCACATGTACACAACGGTGAACTTATTTTTATGTCATGGATAGACCTGATATTTGTACCACTAATTTCCTGTTACCAAATTCAAAAATTCAAAACTACAAAAATCGAATTTTCTGACCATTGGCTAGTTTCAGTGTCTTACAAACCAGCGGAACCAACTACCCAAGCATCCAGGTGGTGCAGAATACGCCCAGAAAGTTTAGCTGACCAAGAATATTAATCCTGGATGGAGGAAATATCCTCAACCCAGGATTTTCAAACACCTTTCTGCTCAGACCCACTAACCGCCTTGGAAAATTTTAAAAAATCAACAGCCCAACAAATCAAACACACAACGTCTAGAAGATACAGGGCAGCTTCAGCCATTATTAAGAACGCCTTGACAGAAATCAACCACATAGAAAAAAATGTCTCACGCACAGGGTACAGCCCTGGATGGGGTTGCAGAATGTGGAGGTCTCTGCTCAGCTAAACACCCTAATACGCGAACACCAACACTGAGTTGGGGTTCAATAAACAGCAAAAAACATAAAAGATGGAGAAACTTGTTTAAGTTATTTTTTCTATCAAAGACCACACCTGGAAAATACAATAGCTTTCACATAGGTCCAATGACTGGGAAAATCCATAGTGGAAACACCTGAAGAAATCGCAACCAATGTGCACAGGTTTTATATGAATTTGTATAAATCTGAACCGGTCAAACTAGAAAAAAATGAAAAAATCCTTGCAAGTGAAAATATCAACACCACAGATCAAAATAATAATTTAATCAACCTCATATCATGCGAGGAATTATGGGAAGTAGTATGCGGTGCACCAAGAGGGAAATGTCCTGGACCTGACGGGACTCCCTATGAATTTTATATAAAATATTTTACTAACATTTCTATTATCCTTTTGCTTCCATGAACATGTGTATTATAAACATGCCTCCTACTTGGAGGCAAAGAAGCTTACACTGTCACCATATAAAAAGGGAGACAGACTAAACCTATCAAAATGGTGCCCAATATCCCTAACCAACGCAGACATAAATTATTCACAAAACTCATGGCCAAACGACTAGGAGAAATTGCAACTGACACGATATCCCCATCACAATATGGATTTGTCCAAGAAGATCCATATGGGACAACATCCACATAGTTGCAAATGTCTACCAGTACAAAACCTCTGGAGCGCTTGTCTTCTTGGACCAACAGAAGGCATACGACAGAGTGAACTGGACCTATCTCAGGGCCTGCCTTCAAAAATTTAAGCTCCCAAATAGATTCATAAACTGGGTGAAATTGTTCACAGAGTCAGCCACAATGGCTGTGCGTGGAGCAGGCTTCTTAACTAACCCAGTCATCCCACAGAGAGGACTCAAACAAGGAGACCCTTTAAGACCTCTTCTGTACAATTTTATCTTAGATCCTCTAATCTGGAATACAGTTACACTTCTTAAGGGAATCAATGTCAAGGGCCAACCACCAGTCAAAACGATGGCCTTCGCTGATGACTGAGTGGTGGGAATATCCAACAATCGTGATGCTTGCAGAATTGAAAAGGTAATATAAGATTACTCAGCCATAAGCAACACATCACTTAACACTGAAAAAACGGAAATCATACTCCAGGGGAAATATCAGACCCATTGAACGCCATCTACCCTGGGCCAACAAACTAATACAACATCAAGACTCCTCACCAGACATAGGAGGCGACTATTAGCAATAATCCCACTAAAATTTCCCTTCACCACCAAGCTGACAGCTGGACCTGTCCATCACTTGGAGGTATGGTTAGAAGCAGGAGGTTACTCCAACTACATGATGGAGAATCAACTTCTAGATAAAATAACAAAACTCATTGCCTCCTTACATGGACATCAAACAGGCTTAACAGGTAGTGTCATGGTATCCAACTCTAGGATTCTATCAATCATATGGTTTATGGCCCATGCAATTGCTTTCTCACTGGCCTTCTTTAATACAATTCACTCCCTATTACAAGGATGGCTCTGGTCCAACCACAACCCCCCTGTACGTCTCAAAACCCTACTTGTCTCTAGATGGAACGGAGATATGGGGAATACTAATTATGTAGAGCAACTGACCCAAATACTAGGATCCTGGATAGCTTAAGTGACTAGCCCAGATATTTTAGATACACATTGGGCCGAAACAGCAAGATATAATTTTACATGAGCATTCCAACTAAGAAACCCAGATCACCCAAACACATTAATCAGGTATCTGGCTTCCCATCCTACAGCTGCAGGACCACATGGCACTCCTGCACATTTCAAATGAATACTCCTATCCATGAGCTGAGCAACGTGGAAGATCCACATATGTGGCCAAACCAGTCAACAAGGACGCCCAAGGATTACTCACAGACAGGAAATCAATGGCCAAATAGTCACAGATAATATAATTTGCAGAAATCTGGATACCATAGCCAGGATAAATTACCTGGACCATATGGACATATCCTACAACCTGGAGACTCAAAGAAGAGTATTGAGATACACACATCACCCTCTAAATCAACCCAGGATAAGAGAACATGTGTGGAGATGCATGAGGAGAGTATACTGCACAGCAGAACGATCAAATGCTACCCATTTCTCATATACAATATGTGGTCAGTATGAAAGCCTAGCGCACTGCTTAGAACAATTCTCAAAGTCAATGGCTTTATGGAAAGAGGTCATGCGCCTATTCTGCCAAGAAAGTGGACAACCATTCAGCTTAGCTAGGAACATGTTCGCTCTAAACATGGGCTCACCTATCCACCCATCCCTCTGGGCATTAATAGTAACAATAGCACTATGGATGATTTATATGATAATACTGGATTCGTTTACAGGAGCAACATCTACAATCCAAGAAACCATCAATCGTTTCCACTGCCATATATTGGAACGTTTTTAATCATGGTTGTTTAAAAACATGACCCCACCTAGCAGAAGGACAATAAATACATGGTTCCCCATATGGTTCCTAAAGATTGATTCTTTCCTTCACTCATGCTGCATCCAAGATTAAGCCAGCATAACCCCCTACCGCCCTAAACTTGGTGATCCTGGAGACAACAAGAGGGGCCTTGAACCCTTTGGGGTGTCTTTTAATTTTCAAATTTCATTAGCTTATCCCCACTATATTGGAAGTGCTTGTCCCCTGGTTGACCTTCCTCGAATAAATAAAAAAGACTGACCATGGGATTGACACTTCTGCTAAGCTCTAACTACAAAACACCAAAAAAAATGAGGGACACCCCAGAGGAGCTGAGGCTCCTCCTGTTGCCAGAGGGACTACCAGTGGAAGAAAGAGGGGGCTTGACAGGGGAGTCCTGGGCCAAAATGCACACAAATGATGGGAAGGGTCCAATGAGAGGAACCAGATGGGGAACCAGGATGACAACAATTGGCGTTAGCTTGATGGCAGATGGCTAAACAGCCAAGCTTAAAAGTGATCCTTGAGGTGGGAGTAGAAGCGACGCACAGCTTCACAGAGGGTAATAGTAGTGTAGATAGTGCTTCAAGGACAATGGTGTGGATTTCCCATAGCGGTATTGCAACAATTAAGTCGTGGGGTGAAGGGTGAATAGGGAAGGTCATAGAAAAGGCGAAGATGTCCTTAGACAGGATGAAAGTCTGTTTACTCTCCTGGCAAAAGAGGCGCATAACATCCTGCCAAATCTCCTGTGAAGGTGGGCAATCTTCCAAGCAACGGACTAATGACCCATATTGACCGCTTATAATGCATGAAGACTTAGAGGCACTGGACCACTCAGCCATGCGGTACACTTTTCTCAGGCATCTCTACACATGGGCGCGAACTTGTGGTTTTAAAAGAGGATGGTGTGTGTACTGCCAAATGCCCGCTGGATCTCTAAAGAGTATATAAGGTTGAGCTTGTCAAGGTAGTCCACACGGTCAATGAGGTGTGGATGTTGGGGTGCCAGGTTGTTCAAAACGGATTGCCCATGGACTTCTTGTTTGAAACGGGGAGTAGGGCGACCCCTCTGGACGGTGTGTCCACTGATGCTGATTCTCCACTCAGAGCTCTGAATGGAGAGGAAAATTCATTTGAAGTGTGGCGGTGTCCCATGTGGTCCCGCGGCAGAGGGATGAGAGGCAAGATAGTTTAGTAGAGAATGGGGGTGTGTAGTATTTTTGGAGGCCAAGGATGCAGGAAAAGTGGAGTGGGCCGCACATGACCAGTGATGGTCTGGGGGTGTGGGGTTGGTGACTGTAGTGACCCAGGTGCCAAGTATTTTGGCGACATGGGTCTCAAATTTGAGCAGGCCCTTATCACCACTATGGCGAAGGTCAAACGACATCCAGGCGCGCAGGTGGAGGGCGGCCTAACCAAAGCAACCATTGTAGTAGGGCATATAAAGAGTTAAAGAAAGAGGGGAAAAGGCGATGGCATGGGTCACTAACCAGACTTTGGACAGGAGCATAGATTTGGCAAGCAAAACCCAACCTGAGAGGGTAGTCTGGTGTGCTCTTAGGGACATGATGCGCTTTGTGACATTGTCATGTATGTGGTGCTCTATCACTTGCAAGGCGTAACAGACCAGCAGTTAGTTTTGGCATGAAAGTGAGCACAAGCAGGGTGGTATGGGTCGGGCGGGGAAAGCGAACCTGTTTGCTAACTGCTGAAGCAGGTAGGTTACAGGGTGCTGATGACCAGCGGGCTTGGTACCAGCTGAGGAGAATGATTTCAGTTTTGGAGGCGTTAAGTGAAGCGTTACTTACCCTGGAGTAATCCTGAATAGTAGCCTCCAGTGCGTGTGCTGTCACGGATTCAGCTAAGAAAAACTAGACTGGGCTCCCAGTTGGGGTGCGCGAGCACCCAGTGGAGGCCCCAGTATGCCAGAGGCATAGCGGTCTGGCAACTAATAGAAGTGGTGATCTACGAAAGACGTGAGGAAAGCAAACGTTCAGTAATGTACCAAAGGCCCCAAGGCAAACCAGATGGTTGTGTTGGGGGCAACCATGAGTCTTGTGGGGCAACCCTCAAGGGCAGGAGAGGCAGAGAGGACGGCAACTCCTCCAGGGTTCACAGTTGCTGGCCTTCTGATTTAAATAGGGGGGCATGCGCACCAGCGGGGAATGGCACAGAGGCCACCATGCTATTGGAAATATGTGTGGAGGTATGGTAAGCCCCATGAGAGGAGCTGGAACTGAGCTTCCCCAAATTGGACACTCTAGGTCCTGCTGGTGGGCTGGACCTTCAGCGGCAGGGGCAGCTATGGAAGCTGAACCCACATGTGGCGAACCAGGGACAACTTGGGGCTGCTCCAACTGGGGATCAGTTTTGGTGGACTTGGCGACTGAACGGATGGAAGGGTCTCCATTTAATGGATGCATGAAAATGAACGAAGCAGCAGGTTCATCAGTGGGGTGGGGCAGATTATTGTGTTTATGATCCGCTGTCATGTGGCAGGATCAAGCAACCAGATAATCCCATCAGTGAACATTGGCAAGAGGATTTGGGTGACAGCGCACTTCATTGGATCAATTGACAGAATTGTTTATAAATTTCAAAGGCAGATAGAGGCCGCAGCAAACTAGGCGGATTTTTCAGATTTTTATTTGATGAAAGGCAAAAGAATGAACTGAAAACTGCCCTCAGTGGGGGCAGTTGCCTTTTAAACTAGGCGATAGGCATGGGAAGGCATTGAGGGATTGGGCATTTGAGGGATGGTGAAGAGATTTGGTTGGCTGGCTCAAAGGGGGTAGAAGGCAGCTCCCAATTTTGGCAAAAGCTTAAAAATTTTTGCAAGATTTTCCTAACTCTTTGGGTAAGCCAGGTCATTACTACCGATCCAGGTCTGGGTGACTTGAGTCAGCCCGTTTGCATGTCTTGGGCAGTCCAAATTTGTCCCAGGAGGCTGGGGTCCTTGGATTGGATTACTTGCAATTTAAGCGAGGATTAGGAATCCAGCTCTGGTATGCTCACTAGGTGCTACACCGCTGGATCCCACAAAGGTTAAAATAGATAAAAATAAAAAGCGTTATTATAAAGTTAATTTTATGTTTTTATTAAGTGTGGGTGTAATATAAAAGCAATCCTTTCCAACTTTTGACTTTTGGTATTTATACTACTTTTGGAGGTCGGAAGGAATTTGGGGATAAGTTTTGAATAGCCTCAATGCTTCCAATTTGGGTAATATGCGGGAATAGCGTATCATAATTCAAAAACTCGCTTCAGGGCATAAGAGCAAAAGAAGATGATTTGTGATTGGCTAAAACGTACCCATGAGGTAACGTTTTATGAACTTTAGCCAATAACCACCTGAGAAATTTCTTGCACCTTGAGGGACCCCTGCCAAGCCTATAAAGGGGGTCCCCGAATAGGTGCATTGAAGGAATTTGAGGGGGAAGGGGGAATGCCTTCTGAGGGTAGCCCCAAAGCCCATGGTGAGGTCAGAGTAATCCAACCGGGGGATTTTACATTTAGTGCCCATAGAGGTTTTGAACTTGTGTTGCCCTGATTAATGGTGTTCCACCAAGAGTCAGCCAGGGACTTTTGGACAAAATTTTCAAAAGCATTAATTTTATTATTGTGGAATTTGCTTGTAAAATCCTCAGATAAATGTAAATGGCCAACATTTTTCTTTTTTCAGTTGAGTTTGACCTAAACCATTCCTCTTTTCATCTGTAAAGGCAAATGTCTGACACAGTCCCTCAATTGGGCTACTCATGTGATCCAAACTTCCTGGATCTGTTTCAGAACGTTGGAACCTTTGCTCTGAGTCATTTGGGGCTGGGTTTGCGATCTGAGCTGTGTTCCAATCTGGCTTCCAAAGCAGACCAGTCTGAACTGGCTCTCCAAGTCCAGAAATTACCAGCCAGGCTCCGATGTTGGGTATTGCCATTTTCAAAAATTTTGGCTATGGCTTGCCTGGGGAGTGGGTGGACCTAGGGCCCTCTCCATGCCCCCTGATGTGTGCCATCTCCCTGCAGACCCCTTCTATCAACCTTACCAGGATTGAAGAGGGGGGAAGAGGTGGGAGTGGGATGTCTTTGAGTAGGAAAGCTGTCACTGAGTGCTCATCTATCACATGGGCAAGGTCGCCCAGCTGTGACAGAGGGTCCACTGGAGCCTTGGGGCCCCTCTTCGTCCAAAAGGAGCGCTGAGCCCTATCTAGTTGCAAGGGCTGTTCCCCAAGTCTTACACTACCCTTTCCTTTTTTGACATGGAGGATACTACCCCCAGGGGCATGGACCAGAGCAAAGTTCTTGTGGCGCTCCAGTAACTTTATGGCCAGAATGTCCTCGATCTTCTGGGGAGGGCTGGGTGCAGTTGGGTGGGAGGCGTGGAATTCCTCTATCAAGTCCTTGCATTTTGTACAATCGCGCGCATTCACCCAGCTGTTCTCATATGAGGGGTAACCTTTCCAGGCGACCAAGTACTGAATGGACTGGCGGGACCTTTGGGAAGCTACAATGACCTCCATCTCCACTTCCTGGGATTCCCCAATAATGATTGGCTTAGGGGATGTTGGCCTTTCCCCCTTAAAGGGGGCTAGAAGGGAGGTGTGGAAGACATTGTGCTTCTTCCAGTGTGCGGGAAGTTTCAGGTGGTAGGCTCTATTGCCCAAATCCTTCTCATCCAAAAAGGGACCTGAGCATTTGACTGCGAGCTTGTGGGTGGGGGCTTTCATGGAAAGGTTGCTGGTATCTAACATGACAAGGGAACCAACCTTGATCTCATGCCCTGGAAGACGCTTCTGATCAGTGAACTTCTTGTAGTCCTCGATGGAATTTGTCAAGTGCTCATGAACCAGGTTGTGCATCTTGCGGAGAGAGCTTATGCGGTCCTTGGCAGCTAGAACTGCTGAGGAGAGTCATGGACCAATCTGAAAAGAGGGGTTATACCCCAGAGTGGCCTCAAAGGGAGAGAAGCTGGTTTAGAAATGGAGGGAGTTGTTTTACATGAATTGTGCCAGGAGTAGGTCCTTAGCCCAGATGTCTTGCAAGGCTGTTGCATATTAGTGCAAGTACTGCTCCAGTACCTGGTTCACCCACTTGGTCTGCCCATCAGACTGGGGGTGGTAGGCAGTGGATCTACAGGGCTTGATATGAAGGAGGGTCAACAACTCTGCCCAGTTCAGGCCATGAACTGGGGTCCCCTGTCACTCACTATCTCCTTGAGGAGACCAAACATGGAAAAGACATGGTTGACAAATAAATTTGCAGTCTCCACTGCAGTAATAGAAGAGAGGCAGGGGATGAAGAGCGCAAATTTGGTAAATCCGTCCATGACTACCATTACCATATCAGAGCCACAGGAGGTTGGGAGCTCCACAATGAATTCCACTGAGACTAAGCTCCATGGCCCTCAGCTTGCTGAAAGGGGTGCATCAATCCCTTTATTCCAAAATGATCTGATTTTGCCCGAGTGCAGGTGACACAACATGAGATCCAATAGGGAATGTCCTTTGAGGACCCAGGCCAATTATAGGTTCTTTTTATGATATCTACACACTTTTTGATACTGGGGTGGCCGACAGTCTGGGGAACGTGGTGCTCCTCAATGACACGGCTGCATAGGGAAGGAGGAACCCAAAACCCAATTGCAGAACCAGATTGTTCCATCCTGCAAGGTATATGGAGTTCTCTTGCGGCGCATGGACTCCAAGTCAGTCAGAAGCTTGATTACTTCAGGGCAACAGGTTTGGGAAGTGAGGACATGTGGGAGGAGCAGAGTGTCAGGATCTACATCAGCGATGGATACAGTAGGGGGCCAATGAGAGGATTTGGGAGGGGGGCACTACCATCAGATGGTCTAATGGGTCCTCCTCCCCGTTGGGCAACAGGGAGGGGTTACAGCTGAGCATTTCTGGCAAGACGTTCAGAAGGCCTTTGATGAATTCATACTTAAAATGGAACTCACAGAGGTCTTGATACGTGCGAGTTTGCTGGTGTCCTAGCTTCTGGGGTTTGCGGTAATAGAGCAGGGCCTTATGGTCTGTCCAAATGGTAATTTCATGAAGGGCGCCCTGCAGGAGATATCTCCAGTGGGTGAGTGACCACGCCACCGCTGCTAGCTCCTTATTGTATATCAGCCACGCTTGCTCTATTGTGGTAAACTTCTGGGAGTATAGGCCACTGGGTGCTCAATTCCTTCATGCTCCTGCAGCATCACAGCACCCACTGCCACTGATGAGGCATCGCAGGCTACTATGAAGGGGTGGGACATGTTGGTATGCTGCAGGACAGGGGCTGTGAGAAACACCTCCTTAATATCCTTAAAAGTCTGCTGGCACTTGGGGGACCATTTAAAGGGGGCGTTCTTCCCGGTGAGGGGTTGCAGGGGGTGCTGCCAGTTAGGCAAGAGCGGGGGAAAACTTCATAAAAAAGGTGACGGTGCCCATGAAGCTGCGAAGCTGCTTTTGAGTGGTTGGGGTAGGCTAAGACTGAATAGCCTCTATCTTGCAGGGGGACAGCATACCCCTCCTTCAGGACAAAATTTTCTAGGAAGGTAACCTCATCCTGAAGAATTCGCACTTAGGGTTTAACGAATAGCCCTGCCTTGTGGAGGGCTGCCACTACTGCTTCGAGGTCCCTGATGTGTTGTGTTTGTGGGTGGGGGAATGGACCTAAATGTCATCAATATAGGCCACTGCACATGAGAAATGCAAGTCCCCTAACACATCATCAATGAGGCGCTGGAAGGTGGCTGTCGCATTCTTCAGGCCAAACGGCATTATTCTGAACTAAAAAAGGCCCCAGCAAGTGCAGATAGCCATGAGCCACTCCTGTCTCCTCGCCACCCTCACCTGATTAAAGGCGCTCACCAGGTCTAACTTCGAGAAGATGCGCGACTTGGCAATGGCCTATACAATTCTCTGCTCTAAGGGTAAAGGGTACGGTTCTGGGATGGTGATGTTGTAAAGGTGGCCATAGTTGACACAGGGGTGCAGGGATCCATATGCTTTCCTGGCGAAAACTATGGGGGAGGCATTCAGGGAAGACTTCTTGATAAGCCACCCCTTCTCCATCATGTCGTCCAGCCAACTACCCAGAGCCCTATCTTCTTCCTCTGTATAGGGGTAGAGGGGGCAGTTGATCTTGGCTATCTCGACTGTCAGCTGGAATGTCAAGTCATACTCAGAGTGTGATGGGAGCTTGGAAGCCAGTGACATCTTGAAGATGACCTTATATAGGGCTAGGCAGGAGGGAAAGTCCGGAGGGAGGTCAGCTAAGATGGGGTCTGGTGGGGCGATGGAATTAAGGGATGTGCCCTGGGGAAGGGTCTTTAGCAAGGGAATCTCACCACTCAACTTGAGGTTTTTGAACAACAAGGAATTGATTGCAAGATTGATATGAACTTGTTGGCAGCGCCACCAGCCCACCCCAAAATTACAGGGTAGAGCAAGTCCTTTACCGCTGAGAAGTGGTCAGTGAATCCAAAGTCATGAACTAAGAAGTGCAATGGACATCGGATGCAGTGGGACATCATGGATTCTGACGAGGCGCCCACGATAGATGAAATTTTCCTTAAAGCTAGGTCTAAGGACTGTGCCACGGCAAGGTCAATAAAGTTACCTGACGCTCCGGTGTCAAGCAAGGCTTTCACGTTAATTACCCCTGACTCTGAGGGAAAGGAAATGGGAAATAATAATTATGCTTGGTCTTCTTTATTGGGATGAGCCAGCGAGAGGGCACCCAAGGAGGGGCCATAAATAAACATCAGGAGAGACTGGCCTGGGACTGCAGGGGTGGGGTGCGGCTGTTCCAGGGTCTCTACCACTTCCTTATCCCACATGGGTAGATGGGGGTTAATATGCACACCCTCTTCACTCTCTTCAGGGGGAGGTGGGTTCACCCTGGGGGACATTCTCATCACACTGAGTGGAATCCAAACAATGGGGGATGATCTCATCCCAATGAGCAGACTCCAAACACTAGGGGCCCAATGATCCAGCCTCCTTATCTGGGCTGGGGGCCAGCAGTACCATAAGCAAGGGTTCACTTGGGGGAGCTAACTGAGGCGGGAACCTCATCAGAAGGGACAGGGGGAACCCCCACCCTGTTGCATTCACAAATTGGGTGGCACTCTTCATTGGTGCTTGGCGAGGTGAGGACCAGTTCAGCCAAGCCTGGCAGCAGACCCAGATGAACAAGGCCACCGCCCAGCAGGAGAATGCCAGGTCACAAAGGGAAAGCACGCCCAGAGTTAGGGCGTAGGATAGCGCATCGCCTGTCCCAGTGAGGAGGGTGGAGAAGGCCAATATTAGTGGTTGATTCATTATGTCACAGATTTTGGTAAGAAGAACTAGACTGGGTTCTCAGTCAGGGTGCGTAAGCACCCAGTGGAGGCCCCAGAATGCCAGAGGCATAGCATTCTGGGCGACTAATAGAAGTGGGAATCTATGGGAGATGTGAGAAAAGCAAACGTTCAGTAATGTATCAAAGGCCCCCAAGGCAAACCAGATGGTTCTGTTGAGGGCAACCGCAAGTCTTGTGGGGGCAACCCCCAAGGGTGGGAGAGGCAGGGAGGACAAGGATTTTTTTATGGGTTCACGGTTGCTGGCCTTCTAATTCAGATAGGGGTGCTTGCGCACCAGCGGGGAATGGCACAGAGGCCACCATGCTATTGGAAATATGTGTGGAGGTATGGTAAGCCCCATGAGAGGGGCTGGAACTGAGCTTCCTGGAGGGGCCGCTCTAGGTCCCACTGGTGGGCTGGACTTGCAGCGGCAGGGGCAGCTATGGAAGCTGAACCCATGTGTGGAGGGCTAGGGATGCCTTGGGGCTGCTCCAGCTGGGGAGCAGTTTCAGCGGACTTGGTGACCAAATGGATGGAAGGGTCTCCATTTAATGGATATGTGAATATGAACAAAGCAGTGGGTTCATCATCTGGGGCAGGGCGGATTATTGCATTTACAATCTGCTGCCACATGGCAGGATTGAGTAACTGGATAATCCCGCCGCGAACATTGGCAAGAGGATTTGGGCAACAGCATGCTTTTTTGGATTAATTTCTGAATTTTTTATAAATTTTTTAAAGGCAGATGGAGGCCGCGGAAAACTAGGCTGATTTTTCAGATCTTTATTTGATGAAAGGCAAAATAATGAACTGAAAACTGCCCTTAGTGGTGGCAGTTGCCTTTTAAACTGGGCGATAGGCATGGGAAGGTATTGATGGATTAAGCATTCAGGGGATGGGAAGGGATTTAGTTGTCTGGCTTGGAGGGGGTAGAAGGCAGCTCCCAATTCTGGAAAAAGCTTGGAAATTTTTGCAAGATTTTCCAAGCTCTTGGGGCCAAGCCAAATCGATACTACTGATCTGGGTCTGAGTGACTCAAGTCAGCCCATTCGCATGGCTTGGGTAGTCTGGATTCGTCCTGGGAGGCTGGGGTCCTTGGATTTGATTACTTGCAATATGAGCTAGTCCCTCAATTGGGCTATTTGTGCAATCCAAACTCTCTGGATTCATTTCAAAATGTTAGAACTGATGCTCCAAGTTTTTTTGGGGCCAGTTTTATGATATGAGCTGCGTTCCAATCTGGCTTCCAAAGAAGACCAGTCCAAACCAGCTCCCCCAGTCCAGAATTCACTAGCCAGGCTCCGATGTTGGGTATTACCATTTTCCCAAATTTTGGTTATGGATTGCCTTGGGAGTTGGTGGACCCATGGCCCTCTCCATGCCCCCTGATGTGTGCCATCTCCCTGCAGACCCCTTCTATCAACCTTATTAGGATTGAAGAGGGGTAAGAGGTGGGAGTGGGATGTCTTTGGGTAGGAAAGCTGTCACTGAGTGCTCATCTATCACTTGGGCAAGGTCTCCCAGCTGTGACAGAGGGTCCACTGGAGCCTTGGGGCCCTTCTTTATCCAGAAGGGATGCTGAACCCTATCCAGTTGCAAGGGCTGGTCCCCAAGACTTACATGTAATCTTAATTGTTAGACACTCCAACCACATAATTGTCAGCAAATGCATCATCTTAACTTGTGTGCTTGGCCTTGCACATGGACACCAGCAAGGCGTGCATTCACATTGCATAAAAGTGGGTCAAAACTGAAGTTGTATAAGAGTGGGCATAAAGGGTTTCCTTTCCAGAGACTCCTTTGTGGGCGAACCACATCAGTGAAGAAACAAGGGCCATGTACAGCCATTGTGGCGGATTCTGTAAGAAACATCACCCAATTAATTGTTTGATGGGGATGTAACAATCAATGATCGTACATGAATTGCATAAGGTTGGGAATTATGGTATTTGTATATGTCAATAGTTGCAATTCTGTTATTCCAAGTAGGATTTCCTTTTCAGGTCAATAGCGGAATAATTTTAAATGAATCGTTTTTGGGTTGTCATTCTGAGGTTACCCGTTTTGCTGCCAAGTTGCCAGAATGCCACCAATTTTGGAGGCTTTTGCGCCCCTTATTACACACAATTCATTTAGCCTTTTTGAATTATTTCAAAGCGAGGTAAGCCCCAATGGCCCTCACTTTAGAATAATATTCCAACTTCAAGTCCACGTCTAATAAAGGCCGCTTTTTTCTGAACCTGTTTTATTTAAATTTAATTTATTTGAAGCAAGTTCTGGGGAGCAGATGGCGGTGCATCAGGAAAGGGGTGGATGCACCAGGCTCCTTTTGGAGAGGTCCTGCCCTGGCTAGAGGGGAAGCCAGAGTGGCCCAAGGCAACAGAGGCCAGTTGGCCGCACTTCAGCCTGTTGACCCCATGGTGTTTAGAGGTCTTGGGAGGCACCTCTGCCCGGAGGTCCAAGGTGACAGAGGCCAGTGCACTGCACCTCAGCACGGTGTTCCCAGCAAGGCCATCTATTTAACACATGTCCAATAAGAGTTGGTACAGCCACATATGGGGGCGAGTGGTATAGGGCTGGTGGCAGTCTGGGCCTTGGGAGCCCCAACTTTTTATAATTCCAAAGTCACCTTACCTTGGCAGGCTGTGGTACCAGACAGCCCGCAAGATGGCCGCAGTCGATGTCCCAAGCATTGCCGCGTGCCATTGGTCCCTTTTGTTGGTTTGTCATGCCTTCCAATGAAAGGGATGGGGAGCTTGGGAGGTGGGCCAAACTGCTCGCGGTTGATGGACTTTTGTGCCAGCTAGGGGATCTCCAGAGAACCCGCTGATTTGATCTTGGGGCTCTGGATTTTTGGCCAAAACCCCAATCTGCTCATGAAAAGGTCCCCTATTGAAAAAGTCATTGGTTGCTGCACGCCAGCCTTGCCAATTCAGGTCTGAATCCTCCAGTGTTTCCATTTTAGTAAAGGTTAGTGTAACAATTGACAATCATACACAAATTGCATAAGGTTAGGAATCATGGGATTTGTGCATGTCAATAGTTGCAATTCTGTTATTCTGAGTAGGATTTCCTATTTGGGTCAATAGCGAAATAATTTTAAATGAATCATTTTTGGGTTGTCATTCTGAGGTTCCCCTGTTTTGCCGCCAACTTTCCAGGATGCCACCAATTTTGGAGGCATTTGCGCCCCTTATTACACACAGTTCACTTATCCTTTTTGGAAGTATTTCAAAGCGAGGTAAGCCCTGATGGCCCTCACTTTAGAATTCTATTCCAACTCCAAGTCCACGTCCAATAAAAGCTTCTTTTTGCTGAACCTGTATTATTTAAATTTAATTTATTTGAAGCAAGTTCTGGGGAGCAGATGGCGGTGCATCAGGAAAGGGGGTGGATGTGCCGGGCTCCTTTTGGAGAGGTCATGCCCTGGCTAGAGGGGAAGCTAGAGTGGCCTGAGGCGACAGAGGCCATTTGCTGCACATTAGCCCATTGACCTCGTGGCATATAGAGGTCTTGGGAGGCACCTCTGCCTGGAGGTCCGAGGTGACAGAGGCCAGTGCACCGCACCTCAGCATGGTGTGCCCAGCAAGGCCGTCAATTTGGACAGGACCAATCAGAGTTGGTACAGCCACATAAGGGGGCGAGTGGTGTAGGGCTGGTGGCGGGCTGGGCCTTGGGAGCCCCGTCTTGACAGGAGAGGTGGAACTTGTGGAGGCAGGCTTTAAGGTTATCCCAGTTGACTCTATCATAAACCTTCTGCTGGTTTAAAAAAACAAGTGTCCCAGTAGCCATGGATTGACAGACGTTGGCTACGGTGTGTATATTGTCCCATATAGACTTCTTGGGGATAAAACCAAACTTCTCAGAGGAGATTACTCAGAGCAACTTCCTCTAGGCGGGTGGCCATAAATTTTAGCAAATAATTTAGTATCTATATTAGTAAATGATAGGGGCGCCAGTTGGCCAAGTCCAATTTATGTCCTTCCTTATACAGTGTTATCATGTATACCTCCTGGCCAGAAAGGAGGCGCGTTTCTAGCATACAATTGTTCATTGAGGCAAGCAACTAAGAGGAGAAATAATTAAAATATCTCTTATAGAACTCATGCGGAATCTCATCTGGACCTGGCACTTCCTGTGTGATACACTGCAAACAGCATACCAGAGTTCGTAATGAGTAATTATGTTCATCAATTCTGGAGGTCACTTTTCTTTCTCGTTGCAATCACTTTTGCAACCTATTCAATTCAAGTCTGAATTTAGTTTGATAATCTCACAGAGGAGATTAGTCTGCGCCCATGTCAGGGAGCAGTTGGGCAAGTAAGGTAAGAGGAGCAGGTGGAAGGCCCGCGGCCTCCAACATTCAAAAACGCCCTGGAGAAACTGGCGGAATAGACAAAATTTTAAGAAAACTGGCGGTCACTATTTCCCTGGAAATACTCGCATGGCAAGCACGATGCAACCAGTACATCAACACGCCACACTCCCAGCCACTTTCATCAGTGGAATTTGGAGTCCGCGTGTTTCTGGACATCCAACAAACAGCTTTATGGGAAAAATTTTGTGAAGATGTGCACATCTTTTTCCCAACCGCGGTGTACATTGCACCTCACTCCATGTCACACGGTTGGCTGGACCTAGGTTTCGAAAACAAAGAGGCAGCAGACAAGGCTGCTGCAGTGCGCATAGTGATCGACCTCCCTGAAGGGCAATGGGTCGTCAAAACCAAACGCACCAGATGGATGAAATCAAACCAAATTTTTCTCACATTTGACTTTTTGCCTACTGCAGTACAACGTGACATTTTGGAACAGCAACTGAAAGATGGTCTCGCCATATATGGCGAAGTACAATCTTTCAAAATGCAATGCTTCACACTGATGCCACACTTGTGCACCGGCAAAGCCATCGCAGTTCTGACCCCAACTGAGGAGATCGTGAAAGACCTAACCCAGATCCCGCACTCCACTTTTATTAATATCAAAGGGCATACCACCCACCCATTCTGGGTGACTGTGGACAGCGCGCCCCCCATCTGCACCCACTGTGACACATTCGGCCATAAGGCACACACATGCCCCACCAAGGAGGGCGTCACATTCCAAGAGCACCCCTCGGTGGCCATGGCTAGTGGAGAGGCGCACTACAAACCAACTGTAAGCACCAAAGAGGCTTTCCCTGGGGAGCACAAGGCTGCTACCTACTGGTAAAGCCCATCTCCCCACAAGAGCGGAAGAAGGCCAAGAGGCCCACAGGGCCGCGGCCAAAGAAGTGGCCAAAGCCACCACTGCTATCCCACACTCCCAATGCCAAGAGGACATTGAAACCTTTGTGGCGGAAGCAACTCAGGAATCCATCAACCAATCATATTGGGAAGCCCATGCTGATTGGGCCACTCAATCCGAGGATCCAATGGGGGACTCATTCTGACCAAATTGCTGCACCCAAGCTCCAGTTGAAACTGACTTGGGGCCCATCCCAACTGAAAAAAAAAATTGACCTGCTCAACGGCGCACTGAACTCATCCGCACCGCAAAAAATTCGTCCAATGTTGGGAAAACAAAAAGTGAAGGCTAAAGCCAACACAACTTTTTCCGCAAAAAAGAACAAAAATCCTGATAGCATTGCTGCTAACACCCACACTGCCATGAAGGCACGTGGGGATCTAGAGGAGGCTAGTGGGCCTGGGTGCCCACCCCCTTGCACCTAAGGTGCGATGGGGGAAA
>JAKSZP010007168.1:0-52920 GCA_022478985.1 Massospora cicadina | reverse complement strand
GGTCACCAGAACTCCATTTTCTACCTGCTTCAGCAGCTAGCTCACAGGCTCACTTTCCCCGCCCACCCCATATCACCCCGCTTGTGCTCACTTTTTTTCCAAGACCCACTGCTGGTCCAGTACACCATTTGGGTGTGTGGCTGGAGGTGGGAGGGTACACCTCATTGGTGATGGAGCACCATATACTGGACAATGTCACAAAATGCATCGCCTCCCTCAGAGCCCACCAAACTTCCCTCACAGGCAGAGTTGTGCTGGCCAACTCTATGCTCCTATCTAAAGTTTGGTTTGTGGCCCATGCTATCGCCTTTTCTTCATCTTTATTCACCTCATTATGTGCCCTCCTGCAAGGGTGGCTTTGGTTAGGCTTCCCACCGCCAGTGTGTTTGAATGTCTTGTTTGGCCCTCGCCATTGTGGTGGTATGGGCCTGCTCAACTTTGAGGCCCATGCGCCCAAAATACTTGGCACCTGGATCGTTGCAGTCACCAACCCTGCACTTCCTGCCCAACACTAGTCACGCGTGGCCCGCTCCAACTTTTCCCACGCCCTGGGCCTCAGCAATCTTACCCACCCACATTCTTTGTTAAAATTTCTTGCCTCACATCCCTCTGCTGTGGGCCCACGTGGGACGTCGCCCCACTCTAAACAAATTCTACTCTTCATGCAGAGCACTGAGTGGAGAAATTGCATCAGTGGGAACACCGCCCAGAGGGGTCGCCCTACTCACCTCTTCACACAGGAAGTACAAGGCCAAGCCGTTTTTAACATTTTGATACTGAGGGGGTCCCCTATCATGGCCAGAGTTAATTACCTGGACATGTTGGACATCCCATGATCCCTAGAAACCCAGAAAGCCATCTGGAATTACGCCCATCACCCTCTTTTGCAGCCGCACGTTTGTTACCATGTGTGGCACTACTTGAAACAGGTATACTATACCGGCGAGCAATCCAACCCATCACACTCCTCATGTGTTGTGTATGACCAATATGGGACTTTGGTCCACCGCCTGGAAGTGCGCCCTCCACCAAAAGCAATCTGGCGTGAGGTTCAAAGTCTCTTTTTCCAGGATCAAATACAGCCCTTCAGTCTATCTAAGGACATCTTCGCCTTGTCCTTGAATTCCTTTATACAACCTTCCCTAAAAGCCTTAGTGGTAGCAATTGCAATATGGACTATCCACACGGTTGTCTTAGATGCCAATTCAGGCTCTACTCTCACCCTCCAGGAAACTTTACGCCGATTACAGTCGCACCTCATGGACCACTCTCAAGCATGGTTGTTTTTGTACCTAACATATCATCAATTTCAGTTGGTCTCATCCTGGTTTCTAGTTTGTTCATCGCTTCAGACCCTTTCCTTCATACATGCTCAATAGTGGCGTAAGCCTCTACTCATGATACCCCCTTCCTTTACTAGGCGTTTCCGCTGGCAACAGGAGACAGCGTTGGCTTCTCTGAGGTGCCTCTTGCTTATATTCGTTCTTTTAGTTTACATATCATAAGTATCCATCTTATGATCGGCCATCACCAAATAAAAGTTAAAGAAAGTGAATCACATCCACTCCTATCTGAATAGCACTGCTCAGGAGATTTTAATTACTCATTTAAAGGAGTGACACACCTGAGAAACAAGTCTGTACTGCCCTTAATATAGAAGTTCAGAAGCAACCAAACTTTGGCCATCCAAAAGCAGGAATTTATAGGTATTCGTCTGTCCAAAGGGTAAAGTCCCATGGAGTTTGCCAACCAATTCTATGCCCAAGCTAAAGCCCTTGGTAACCACTAACTGCATTACTTTGGTGACGCCATAAATGCAGTCATCTCCACGTTGGGATCTTATCCTGAGTTCCAAATGCATATGATCAGCCAGAAGAATGTTTTACTTACATTAAGGAATTAAGGAAGCACTATATGAAATACCTGCGTCTACCCTGAATCTCAAATCTACTGCGTCTGTTACAACCAGTCATCCTCAGTTCCATGTAGTTGACAACCAGAAGAATCCCAGACCTTGATGCACCTACTGTAATGGATTCTTTATAGCGCCAAGACTTGTTGGAATAGATATGCTGAGGAGGCGGGAAAAGGGCCATCATCATGAAGGACAAGGAACTTCATGCTGACATCACTTTACCGCCTTAATAACGATCTGTGACCTCTAATGAGTCTGAAGTCGTCATACCAGAAAAAGAAGTTCTGGTAACCGTTGATAATAAAAAGCCTGATGCTGCTTACTCTTCTTTCGATATATCTCCAATGTTCCTCACTCTACCCCAGAGTTCATAAGCTTAGTGAAATGCGTTGCTGTTCAATTCCATAAAATCCCTGTTCACGCCATTGTCAACAGTGATTCCCCCATGAATGACATTTCATTTAATTATTGAAACACATCAAAATTACTACATACTTGACACATTACATGGAGTACGATATGGCTGGGCTGTAATGCACTTGGTCCATTGGGGCCTATTCTTCCTTGCCCATTCGCTTTGGGAAGCTTTCCATGAATACTCCCACCATCACTTTAGACTACCTGATTTATGACATTTTACTCAATACTCAGTTTCTCTGAGACTATCTTGCCATAGTGCACTATGATGAGGGATTTTTATCCCTGCTGGGACACTGGGTCCCACTGGTTTTCAGGACCTTACGTGACGCCAGATGCAGGTCAAAGCTTGGGCCTGCCTTTTAAAGAGTGAAAGCCAAATTTACTGACTCAAATACTATGTAAGGGATTTTCATGTGCGAATGCCCCCTCCTGTGGTTTTATGGCCAAGAAGGCATGCCCATTTATTTTCCCAAAACAACCACTATACCGCCAAAGTCCCAGGTTATCATTGACACTCATGTTCACATCAAAATTCCCTCTAGATACCTGTTGGAGATCTGAGGTTTGGATAACTCATCCGTCAAGGAGGTCCTAACCTGTCCAGGGATTTTGTATACTGCCTATACTGGATCTGTATCAGCGTTACTAGCTAACCTCACGGAGAAGCCTAGGGTAGTGGTACCTAATACTCCAGCTACTTATGTTCACTCCTTCCCATGGCCCTCAACGATCTTTAAAGTTTTGGGAGTTTATGAAATTTTGGGTTGGAAGCACCCCCATCAGTAGCTCTGGTCGACACCTCTATTGGGCAGGAGCTTACTAGTGATCAACAGAGTCATATTAAGAGATTATTGGAGGATTGCTAAGGCCTCTTATCAACCTTCACCTACAATTTAAAAGAACGAATGGCGTTTTGCATTATGTGGAGACTGGTGATGCTCCACCCATTCAGTCCCAACCCTACCAAAAAAGTAATGATGAAGCTCAGATAGCTGTTGAGCTCAAACAACTGCTGGAATCTGGGCTATTAGTGCCTTCGTATAGCACTTGGGCTCCCCTCTCTTGTTAGTTTGAAAGAAGGATGGCAGCTATCGCGTGGTGATGGACTATCATTGGCGCAACTAAATTACAAAAAGGGACAGCTACCCCTTGCCCCAAATCAATGACTTTCTTTGCTTTATTGCTGGGTCATAACACTTCTCTGCTTTGGATCTCACTAGTGGATATTGGAAAGTAGAGATCACCCCCAAAGATAGAGCCAAATGTGCACTTATAGCTAACAAGGGTCTATTAAGACCCACAAAGATGCCCCAGGGCCTTTGAAACGCGCCAGCCACGTTTGATCATGCCATGAACGGAATATTAAAGGACTTGAAACTATCCTGTGTCCTTGTGTACCTTGATAATATCGCTGTATTTTCATAAACCTCAACAGCCATGTAGAACACCTCCAGAAAGTTATTAACTAGACAAGAAAGGCCCTGATAAAGATTAAGCCTTCAAAATTCTCTTTATTTCAATATAAAATGGAGTCCCTTAGACATAAAGTCTCAAAAGATGGTATGAAGCCCATCCAGGATAAAGCTGATGCCATCAAAAAAATGTCTGGCCCTCTGAACCTTAGGGATGTAAGTATTATAAGCATGGTGGGTTATTACTATCAGGTCATTACTTTGTTTGCTGACTTGTCCAAGCCCTTGTTTTATCTCCTACTGTAGAATGTGCCTTTTGAGTGTCATCATGAACAATTACAGGCTTTCAATGCGCTGAGGACTGCTCTTTGAACTACCCTACTTTATTTTATTCACGTTTTAAATGACTCTTCCTGTTTATTAATTAATGCTGGTGATGTTGCTATTGGGCCATCTTAGCTCAGTGCGATAAAAACCAAGTTGACCACTTGTAGGTTAATTCAGAAAACCCTGAGAAAGGCTGAACAAAATTATAAGAGTTACTGAGTATGAGTGCCTAGCCAGTTTAGTGGCTTTCCAGCATTTCCAGCCCTACCTTTATGGCACCAAATTCACCGTCATCACTAATCATCCTTACTTTAATGGCTGCATCAAATGAAAGATCTAAACAGCTAGTTAACCAGATGTGCTCTTATGCTGCAGAATTATGAATTCACTATAGTCTATTGTACTAGAGTGATTCATCAGAACACTGAAAATCTTTTTGGGATGCCATTAAAGGTTGCTTTGACCCCGGAGGAGAACCAACTGTATAATCTATTTGGCCGTCCTGATGATAGGAGTTGGAGACTCCTGAGACCCAATCCAAGCTCTGATAAATGACCCAGGATACCTAGATTAAAGACGGAATGTTATATAAAAAAGTCAATGTGACGTGGCTCCCTTATATCCGCCCTTGTTATCAAACCATGGTCATCTTAGAAGGTCATATTATTGTGGGGCACAGGGCGGTGAAGAAGACCCACAAATGGCTAAAAAATGATGCTACTAGTATTAGATGGTTGAGACCATCCAAGAAGTTCTAGAGGCTTGTATAATCTGCTGATCATAAGATTGGGCCAGCCCCTGATATCAGCACTCATTCATGGCCCCATCAGTTCCCTTTAATGTCATTAGCATCAGCGTAGTAGGTCCTATGCCCAATGAGTTGCCTGGCCATAAGTATATTCTCCTATCCGTGGATCATTTGACCAAATGGGTCAAAGCGGATTTGGTCCCTAAAGCCACTGAAAAAGCTACAGTCCTATTCCTTATTTGATTTACTTTTACTAAGCATGGATGCCACTAATTTTAATTTGGGACAATTGGTAAAGTTTTACCTTGAAGTCATTCTAAGAACTAACTTCACTTTTTGGAAATAGCCTGTAGGTCCAAGGGAGTGTCCCCTCCACTTGGACCGAGTGGCGTTTTCTTTTCAATCCAAAAAGGTCTGAGAAGGCCAGCTGCCCCTCTCATCTCCCAGGGCGACCTCGCCCATGTAATGGACGAGTAGTGGTTCACAGATTACCCTTTAAGATCCCCCCACCTATCCTAGTATTAACATAAGATGAATTGGTACTGCAAATTTAGGGGAATTTGCGCCAAATTATTGGAGAATCAGCATCCATATGAGGTGAAAGGGCTGAATGTGGCTGACAGCAATGAGCCTTTGACATAAAGTCCTGACAGAGCCAAACCATCAGCAACAAAAGCCCAACGGCCATTTACCTTTGGTGTATATAGCGTCTAATGTCAAATCTTCAGTAAACATCGCTTATGGCATCAAGCCATAATCAAAAGTAGCCGCCAACGCTGAACCCTCACTGAAAGAATCAAAATACTTGTCCTACAAATCTCGCTTGGTCAAACGGATGCCAGAGCGACCAGGTGCAGGAAGATTGGGCGCCCCAAACCCATTCCCAAATTCTTAAGACCACCCCTACATGGGTTGGCCTTGGGAGGTTCCATTGCCCATTGGGCAAGATGCCATCACTCAAATCGTCAGAACTATGACATTACCACAATTTAGGCATCTTTGATGAACCAATAACAACTCAGCCTGCCGCCAATAGTTTTGATCAGTTCCAAATAAGTTAGTCCCCCCTTGCTCAAAGTTCGCCAGGTTAATCAAATTTTTTTTTAGTACTAGATGGTCCAGGTTAATCAAATTTTAAGGACCCCAAACTCATGCTTTCCCAAGCTATTCCCCAATTAATCAGCTATTTAAACAGTTGTAAAACGCTTAGAAAATGATAGTCAATTCTCTTATTTTAAAATTAGAAGAAATCTTCCCACACTCCAATTTATTTGGTTAGATTCAAAAATTTCTCTTCCAAACTCCTGAAGATCTACAATGTGCCTCTTAGACCTTGTACTGACTGGGATATCCCAGTCATGTTAGTAACTTTGGTCCTAATTGCAGTCAATTGGGCTTATCAGGTCAAAAACTTTTTAGTAATTTCCCCAATCACTGAGGCAATCTGCCAGAAGGATCATAACACTTTATGACTAAATTGCCCCGCTCCAGGAAAGAATCTGCACCATCATCAATGTTGCCATACCTAGTTCCCCCTGGGGGAAACCAAACCACCCAATCTGATCCTGCAAATTCCTAAGACCAGTCTCATTGGCTCTATGGCTGCAACAGCCTGGTTTCTTGCCAGGTTGCTTTTTATATTATCAGATGTTGGAACTGATTTGTTACTTTTCTCCTAGAAAATTTAAACGTCATTTGAGAAGCAATGCCTCTGTCATCCTGGCTCACCTTTTGGATGTTTCTGCTTCCTGAATGGCAGGCCAGTCTAAACTTTATCTGCCGCTTTCCTGACATAAACATTATTTATCCGCCCCTTACATCCCTTCAACTAATGGGGCAATGGAGCGTGCTAGAAGAATCCTCATCTCTATCCTGCAAAGATGGTGCCTCCAACCCTACCCACTGGAACCATTATTTAACCAGCGCCTTGATTTCTTACTGCATAAAATACCATCAAATCATCAAGTTGTCTCTCCTTGAAACTCAATATAGACGTTCTCCCTATTTACTAAAAAGCTTTTCAGCTCCTATTTGATACATCTGTACCCAAAAACTCTGATTTAACTATGGTGACCTTAGCCAATGAAATTATCTGGCTTCACGCCCTAGCCACTTAAAGCATTGTCACCACCACAGAAAGGGAGACATCCTGATTTGATGTTACTGACCCTCTTTACCATTTTTCAAATAGGTAGACTCTATCTCTTTTGTCACCATTAAACTGGGGGTTGATAGAAAAAGCTTGATGTTCTTTGTTCTGGACTTATAAGGTCATTCATAAGTGAACTTGGAGTACTTCATTGCTGATATCAGTCAGGAGACAGTTGTGAACCACATGCATTGTCAGGAGCATGACTTTAATGCTTACGTTCCTTTAGGGGTGTGGGGAAGGCAAACCTCACAACCTGGGAACACCCTGTTAACAGGAGGGGAAACATGGCTATGAAAAGGAGAATGGTGCAATGAGGCCCCAGGTCAAGGGTTGCACAAATTTCATAATTTTGGAAATCATAGCATTTGAAAAACAGGATCAAAAAAACGCACATATTAAAATGAATTGAATGGGGTTTTATATTAAAGCCAGTCAACCAAAAAAGATATTGGTCACAAAACAAAACTATATTGTATTAGGGGGTCATTTCCTTTAAGGTGATGCACTGCACTCAATCCAACAAACAAGCATAAACCACCATCCTTTTGTGGTACTCTAGCTTGATTATGCTCACACTCAGGTATTTGACTGCAAATTTGATTTTGTCAATTTAGTGATATTATAAGCTGAACAGGATTTAAAACCTTGTTCTCCTAGAAAATGTAAATTCCTGTCCTCATTTAATAAATAACTAGTGCACCACAAGGCCAAGGGATGTAACGCCCCTGTGTCCATCACACGCCCCCAGAACCAACTAGAGCATATTTTGAACTTACCCAGTGTTAGTCCAGGGTGTGCTTCAGGTCATGCAGGTTCATCAGATTATTCCTCTTGGACACCTCACACTCTGCCTTATTCTTACAGTCTTTCCCTACTATAATGCCATCTAACCATGACATGCATGGCCAGTTCCTTTGGCCCTATACCCCCTCTGACAGGATCTTGAGGGGGGCGTTGTAAGGATTTTAAGATGATGAGTGAGTTGAAATCCCTACTCTAAAATTTAGACTCAATAAGTCAACCTTAAGCCAGCATTAATGAAACCTATACCTGAAGGCACCAATGAGAGTTTTGATCTGGAAGCATTTTGTGTACCCAAATTAATGGAAATGCCTTCAGAAATTTTATCCCTGCTTCAAACCTCAATAAACGCTACTCCCACCATTGCAGTCATGAGGGAATGAAGAACAATGAGGGAGCTGACAAGGAAGACAGTTTGGAAGACTGTAAATTTTCTGATTGTACATGGCTACAAAGGTCCCCATGGCACCGTGACCACATGCATCCTATAAATACTGATGCTTCAATTCAATAGAGTAGTCTAACTTTGCCCCAGCTTTTTCGTTTTCCAACCTCTCGCAAGTTTACAGCTTTGGGAGTATTTTCAAACCTCAGCTACAGTCAAGAGAACTGTTGCATGAAAAACCTCTGCAACAGATTTATAGATTCCTGTAGTGTTGGCGCCCCTAATTTTTTCATCTGATTTATAGATCCTGAGGGTCATTCAGGCATATCCCCTCACTAGTTGGTACTATGTCTAACTTGGGTGAGCATCTTTTTCTCAGATGCATCTGGCAGTCAATTGCTTTTTTAAAGGCTGATACATCTGCCTTATATCTCTTGGTGGATGCAAGTTTAGCAGCTGTAGCCATCTTGACCTGCATGGTATAAAAGTTTAATTGGGCCATCAGTGTGGGAGGTTGATGCTATTGTAAGCTTTATTTAAATTGAAAACTGTGGCAAACTTAAAGTTAATCACTAATTCTGGGTCCATTTTTTTCTATAGGGGTGCATCTGGATAAAGTATTCAATAACATGGTAATGATAATTATATGAGGATCCAATTTGCTGTCCCAAATTATATCAAAGTACGAAAATAAATGTCTAAATATCACTGGAATGCATATTAGTATATTCTGTGGCATAGGGAGAATCTTTAACTTTCTAATATGCAGCCTAGTCATATCTTTGAGGGTTAGTGCTCCCTTTGGATATGAACTATTGATGCTTAGGGTAGACTTAGGTATCACCAATTTCTGGTACCCTTGAGGTTGTTGGATATCTGGAGGCCACTGTTGCAATTGTTTGGCCAACCATCAGCTTATGCAATACCTATTTAATGTCTGTATTTGTAAGGAGAGTGTCTATAACTCTCCTGTTCCCAGCGTGGTAGTGCATGGTGCACAAGGCCAACGCCAGGGAACTAGCCATTAAACAAAAGCTATTAAAGCCCAGAAGAGGGTGCTGGAGCAATAACAACTTAAGCATATAAGTGCAATTATTATAATAAACACCCCACCAAAAGCGATGCGGTGCACAATGAGGAAGGGGGTAAGCGACCCAGGTTGGAGGGAACCTGGGCGAACCAACGGTGCACTAGGGGATAGCTTTATCATATTGGAAATGGCAAGGTTAATGTAGTGCGAGACCTCCTTGAAGAGGTTCACGCACAGGAGCATTCAAAATATCATAAAAATAAAACATAAAATTGGAAGATGTTTATTTGAGAAGTTGACCAACAAGGAATGATGGTAGGGAAAACATATTTAAACTTTGATGGGGGAATAAGGGGTTTGCATAAGTGGACCCAAGCACCAACCCATCAATAGGCACACACTACCATCCAGATTGGTAGAATATGCCAAAACTGACTTTACTCATGTAATTGATTGAAGTTGGATTTGACCTGAACGTGTGATTTCATAAATGTAACAGGTTTTGAAACCCTGTTCCTTGACTAACTGAACCAAACTGTCTGCATTTGTTACATAAACCATTCATTTCAATGCCTGGGCTGATGTAAGGGGCTGGGCATTTGGCACCCTACTAGTACTAACCTAGGCATATTTAGCTTGTACCTAGCATTGGTCCAGTGTGTGCCTGAGGTCAGGGAGGGCCTGAAGTTTCACCTTCTGGACCTCCTGGCGCCCAGCCTTATCCTTGGGTTTGGTCCCCACTATGATGTCATCTACACATAACAGTATTTAACCAATATATAGATATAGGATTTGATTATTTACTATGAGTACTCTAGCGCGTGGCCCACAACTTTGTAGAGAATTGGTAAATTTGTATCAGATTGCTTTTTTAGATTTTGACTCAGTGCTTTCAGCTATAAGTAATTATTACAGAGATTGGATTTTTAACCCCACCGGCACAATTTTTCGCTATTAATGATTTAATTCTAGAATTAAATGTATTTCTCATGCCAGCTTAAGGGTAGAAAATATGAGGGTAATTATTGTTATTATTGCCATCCGCCAGTGTCTTGATTGCAATCATTTGATCTTAATTATAATGGAAATTTTTCTTTCTCGTAATAATCACTTTAGTTACTACAATTCAATTCAAACAGCAAATTTGGATAATCACACACAGGAAAGATGGGTGACTTTAATAACAAAAATAATACAACATGGGTGAGCGTCGCAGCAAGTGGTGCGCTTAATGGTGCAACTAAGGGCAAGAAACGCCCTGGAGGGGGACCAGGAACCCAAGCCATAAAAAAATTGCAAACTCAGACACCGTCTGGGTTTATGGTATTTACTGTAAAGCACGCACAATACATGTACATTCAATTCAACCAACCTTTGTCAAAGGTGGAACATGGGATCAGACTCTTCCTTGGGGATGAGTCACCAACCCTGTGGTAGAAAACATGTGAGGCACAGCCCTCACCTTTCCCTCACGCGGTGTACGTAGCCACCAACAACATGGGCTGCGGCTGGATCAATATTAGTTTTGAAACAGCTGATGAAGCCGATGCCACAGCAAAAATCTGCGTGGAAATTGCCCTCCCTGAGGGCAAAAAAATTGTGTGCACCGCATGCACCAGATGGAACAAAGCAAAAACTTTGTTCGTCTCCTTTGACTCACTCCCCACCAACCTTCCTCATAAGGTAATTGAGGAGGAGCTCCATAAAGGTCTTGTGGCCTATGGAGAAATCCAACAACTCGAATTACAGCAATTTTGCTTAATGCCTGACCTGTACACAGGCAAAGCTATTGCTGTAATCAACCCCTTCCCAGAAGTGGAAGAGGATTTATCCAGAATTCCCCGCGCAGCAGAATTTCACTTTGCAGATGGGGGCCAGTCAGCTGCATTCTGAATTACACTGGAACGCGCACCACCCATTTGCAACCACTGTGGCTCACTGGGCCACAAGGAAATCGCATGCCCTGTAAAAGAGGGCTTAATGGAAAATGATTTTTGTGAAGAAGCTATGGAAAAAGATAATGAAAACTTCACCAAAATGACTGATGGCCACCACCCATTCCGCTGGGGTGAAGATGGACTATACTCCATCGTGGACCCAGCTACAAGTAAACAGCGTAAAGCAGCACAAAAAGCCCACAAGAGAGCAGCGGCTGAAGTGGCGGCACACGCGGAATCCGCCATTAACCATGGACAAATTCAGGAAGATATTTTGGATATTCACTGAACCAACCAATCAGAACAATATGCCCAGGTTGAAAATTTTCACAGTAACCAGACGGAGCCACAAAGCATCATCAGTCATTCACATACTGAGGAACAATGCAACCTCAATTTGGGTGAAAATATGGGGCACAATGCAATAAAGTTGAACCTCAAAAATATAAAATCCAATCAACAACCCGCATCAAATCAACATGAGACCTGTGCAGGAAAAGTTGACACAAATGCAAAAAACCGCAATTCCCTTGAATTATTGGGTCAGATCAAGGGAACCAACAATGGCAGTGAAAGAGTTGGAGTACAGACGCTGAGCATGGCCAAAATGAGCTGCGGTGGGATAGGACCAGAGGGTCGTCCCAACCAATCCTGAGGCGCCATGGGCACCTCAGTGTCAATAGGGACGTTAAACATCGCGGGAGCCAGGGCTCATATGTCCCAAGCCAAAAAGCTGACATTCCTGCAAAAACCTCTTGTAGACATCTTGGCCATCCAAGAAACCCACTGCCTACAAGGGGAAGAAGAATCCTGGTCAACCAGGGTCGCACCATCACAATCAGTATGGATGTCTCACTGTGGGGTGATAGTCCAAAACAACAAAAAATTTAAAATTACAAATTCTATCATTCCACTTGCACAGTCGAGTCCTGGTAGCAACAATCACATGCCAAGATGAAGTAATTTTGTTAGCATGTATACGCACCATGCACTGCAACTGAGAGGAAAAAATTTTGAAAAAATTTCTACTCTCACCCTCCCACCAGATATCATCATGTTAGGCGATTTCAACTGCTGGGATAACCCCAATACATATCAATGGCCTAATCCCAGGGGATACCCACCTGGACGTAATGAATATCGCACAATGAAGGCATCTCTTGGCTTACAGGATGCTCTTCCCCCTAATTCACCAATCCTTCCCCACATGACAAGACCCAACATACGTGAGGGACTGCTCATATCAATGAGTCATATTGACCACGTCCTCATCCCACAATCCCACCACTCAAGAATCTCCAAATTTACAACAAAAAAGATCAATTTTTCTGATCACTGATTAGTTATGGTGCAGTTAGCGCCAACCCAATCCCACACACAGGTGTTGCCTTGGAGAAAGCTTCACCCAGAAAATATAAAATTGCCCAAGATATCTGACTGGGTTAAAACAAGGCTACAAACCTAGAATTCACAGCCCCATTTACTTCAGATCCCATTGAAACATGGGAAAATTTCAAAAAAGATATAATCAACAAAACCTGACATATTGCATCACGCAAGTACACCGCGGACACAGCCACAATCAAGCGTACCTTGGCAGAACTAGACCACATGGAAATAAATACTCTGAGATCTGGCTATAGCCCTAATTGGGGACGCAAATGGGCAGAAATTTCAGCCTGACTTAACAATCTCATCTTCAAACACTTAACACAGAATCAAAGTATCAAACAAAGGTAAGTTCATAAAGGAAGGCGAAACCTGTTTGACATACTTTTTCCACCAATTCCACTCCCGTGGAAACCAGCCCACGTGCACACAGGTCTGCAAGACCAACGGCACCGTGGCAACTGACCCTGAGGAGGTCAAGGCGGAAGTACACTGCTATTACACTGAATTATATCGCGATATGCCAACAAAACCACAAAAAATTAAAGAATTTATTAAAACTGCCAAGATACAAAGTACACCACCAAATTAAAGTATACTATCCCTTATTACATGGGAGGAGCTTTGGGAAACAATTAGCGGTGCACCACGTAGGAAATGCCCAGGGCCTGATGGGATACCCTACAAATTTTACAAAAAATATTTTCAACAAATTGCCCCCTCCTATTGGCGTCAATGAACCAAAGTTCGTTGGAAACACGCCTATTACCAGGAGGCCATGAATCCTACGTTATAACCTTGTATAAAAAGGGTGACAAGTTGGACCTGGCCAACTGGCGCCCAATTGCACTCTCCAACACTGACACAAAAATTCTAACAAAAATTCTAGCAGCTAGATTAGGCGCAATTGTATCTGACGTCCTATCGCCCAACTAGTTTGGGTTTATACCAGGGCGTTCAATCTGGAACAACATACACCATGTTGCAAACATTTGTCAATCCAAAGCAACTGGTGCCCTGGTCTTCTTGGATCAGGAAAAGGCGTATGACCGTGTTAGCTGGCCATACCTAAAAGAATGTCTACATGCCTTCAAACTCCCACCAAGATTCATAAAATGGGCGATGCTCCTAACAGAATCTGCAACCATGGCTGTATGCAGCCCTGGATTCCTAACAAACAATATCAAACCACATAGAGGGCTCAAACAAGGGGATCCCCTCAGCCCACTGTTATACAATTTCAGCTTTGACCCACTCCTCTGAGTAACTGACTCACGTCTCATGGAGATAACCGCACAAGGACAACCAACAGTCAAGATAATGGCCTTTGCAGATGACTGCGTAGCAGGTATAGCAAACAATGAAGATGCCCGACAGCTGGAACACACTCTATAGGAATACTCCAAGGTGAGCAATGCATCTCTCAACAAAAGGAAGACAGAAATCATCCTCTTAGGCAAATACACAAACAATTGGGCCACAACATCAGAACCTCACACCAACACTTGAAGAAAAAAGCCAATCACTTTACCCTTTGCAACACCTCCCACCACCACTCCTGTCCAACACCTTGGAATTTGGCTAGAATCAGGGGGATATGCTAATGAGACAATGGAAAGTAACCTGTTACAACGGGTATCCAAATGCGTAGCCTCCCTCAAGGGGAGAACCCCAGGACTAACAGGACGAGTTACAGTTGCTAACTCGCTCATCCTCCCAATACTGTGGTAACTGGCCCATGCGATAGCCTTCTCACCTACCTTTATAACCTCAATTCGCACGCTTATCCAGGGCTTGCTGTGGCCTGGCTCTCACCCTCCTATACGGATGGAAACACTATTTGGCCCACGCTCAAGTGGAGGCATGGGACTAATAGATTTTGAGAGCCATGCCAATCACATCCTAGGTACCTGGATAAAGGAAATCCTTGCTCCAGACCTCCTGCAACAACATTGGTCCAGAGCAGCAAGGACTAACTTTGCACAGGCGCTCAAATTAACCAACCCACATAGTCCACCCAGACTACTTTCATACCTTGCCAAGCACCCTACTGCAACAGGTCCTCATGGAACCTCCCCTCATTTCAAACACATCCTCTGAACTATCTGCTGTATGGGATGGACCATAGAGAACATGGGTACTATACAGGGAAGGGGACGACCCAGCCCCCAATTCAAATTAAGAAGCCCAGAAAACCACCCCCAGAGGGATATGCTCGCAACAACCCCAAGCATAGCTAGGATAGAATACTTAGATTTGCTGGACATTCCCTATGATTTAACCACACAGAAAGCAATGTGGAAAATGACACACCACCCACTCCTACAACCAAGGATAAGAGCAAACGCCTGGTGCTGTTTGAGAAGGACCTATAGGATGGCGGACCGCTCCAACTCCCTCCACAAAACATGTGCAGTATGTGGAGGGGAGGGATCCCTACATCACCGCCTAGAAACATGCCCCCCAACCAAAGCTATATGGCAGGAAGTCGCACGCCTGCTCAAGATTCAAAATGAACAGGAATTCTTGATATCAAAAAGTATCTTCGCACTCCAGATTGAGTCACCAATCCCATCTACCATCCGCTCCCTAATAATACCCATTGCAATGTGGACAATACACACAATTGCATTAGATGCATTCAAGGGCACGGTCCCAACCATTCATGGGATTATTAACAGAATCCATGTCCACTTACTAGAGCACTTCCAAGCCTGGCTCTATGGATATATGAGACCAAGACAAAAAGTGCTCATAGAATCATGGTTCCCACTATGGTTCCTCCACACAGACCCTTTCCTTCACACCTTCTCCATAGCAGGGGAAACCCCCTCAGAGTAGTGCACCAACCCCTCCATACCTGGCAGTCCCGCTGGCAACAGGGGTAACTTGAGTACCGTGGGGTGCCCAATTTTTATATTTGTTAGTTGTTCTCTTAATTTCACATATATTCGGTAATGTCTGTCCCCTGGTTGACTTACCTCAGTTAAATAAAATATTTATAATAGAAATACCCCAAGCCCTAATGATTCACTCCTTTAGCCAAATTTAGATATTTACTCATCTAGTCTACCACTTTAAATACTTGCCTAGTAAACCTAAATTGCACCAATAGGGGTTCTAGAGATGAAGGAGCATATCTCTGCAGGATTTTAAGGGGAGGTGGATTTTTCCTACATCACCAGAAAAATCTATTGAATAACTTGATATAACTAGCAATCTGGAAAGCCCTTATCAGTATTTGTTACTAAATGGGCTTCTAAATTTCAAATAAAGAACTTGCATACCAAAAAATATTATCTTTTACATGTTTTTCCAAGGTCACTGTCATCTAACTGTACCTTGTATTTTCAAGTTTAGTAACCTATGCACCAAAATCTAACTTCACATCACAAATTTTAATACCTACCCTTCTGTGGCCTTTGTGAGCAAACAACTTGCACTACATGGTAAGGAATAGCTCTCCATACTTTAACACATTCTGGTGACCTAGAGGATGGCTGAATTTAAGAGACCACCTGTTGAAGTTTTTGGCCTACTTTGGATGGCTGGTTCTTCTTCTGCAGTATGGTGGAGTTTCAAATATCTATCATATGGCAACAATAGACCAGATGGTGACTATAGTTAAAGATATAACCCCTTGGCAATATCACTTTGAAGCCAAGTTCTTCTGTCATTAGTTGGACAATGGCATGCTGCCCTGATCTTATGATCCCAAGTATATCCTTGACTTAATACAATGTAAGGTATTAAACACAAAAAGCTTATAGGTTAAACCATGAACTTGTGGTAATAGTTGATTATACTTATTAGTATCAACTTGGAGATAATTTATAGGCTTGATGCTCACCACATCTTACCAATGATGCCTTTTTTCAATGGTACTTGGCTAGAGGAACACATAATATTTGTTCGAGGGTCTACAATCCTTTTGACTCAGGGTATCTTGCATGGCCTCAGGGTCAGTATCAATTTTGTCAATATTCTTAAGACAGCATTTCAGATGCATCTGCAAATAGCTGAACAGATGCTCTTCTCAAGCAGTCAGTACATACCAAGGTAATTCATACTACTAATTAGTATCTATTTGACTGAAAGCTTGATCAATATTAAAAACTAATTTTGACATAGGCCAACAATACCCACATGCCCAATTCATCAAGTCAACTACTATTGTTAAGTCTGACCTAACCAACAAAGCCCTCAAGCCCATGTCACCTTAGTCAAATATTATTAAGTGGAATCACTAGGCCACAAATCCCAAGTTTGGATATACTTAGGATATTCCTGATCTATAATTACAGGTATCCAATATGATCTATAAAAATCAAGCATGTTAATATTATTATATCCTTATTAAATATCTGACAATTAGGTCCAGTCAACTACTCAATACCACCCTTTTGTGGCCTCTGTGAGACAGCAACAAGCAATACCTGTTAAGAAACAGTTCTCCATAATTTACCAGATTATAGTAATCCAGAGGGTGGTTGATATTGGAGGATACTCTTAGATAGATTCTTTAAGCCAGCAACTTGCATTACCTAATAATTAGCAGCTCTCAATACTTTACCAAATCATAGTGACCTAGAGGGTGTCAGATATCTAGAGGCACCCTTCTGTGACTCTGTGAGCTAGCAAAATACCTGGTAAGGAGCAGCTCTCCATACTTTACCAAATCATAGTGACCTAGAGGGTGTCAGATATCTAGAGGCACCCTTCTGTGACTCTGTGAGCTAGCAAAATACCTGGTAAGGAGCAGCTCTCCATACTTTACCAAATCATAGTGACCTAGAGGGTGTCAGATATCTAGAGGCACCCTTCTGTGACTCTGTGAGCTAGCAAAATACCTGGTAAGGAGCAGCTCTCCATACTTTACCAAATCATAGTGACCTAGAGGGTGTCAGATATCTAGAGGCACCCTTCTGTGACTCTGTGAGCTAGCAAAATACCTGGTAAGGAGCAGCTCTCCATACTTTACCAAATCATAGTGACCTAGAGGGTGGCTGATATCTAGAGGCACCCTTCTGTAGATTCTGTGAGCCATCAACTTGCATTGCCTGATAAGGAATAGCTCTGACTTTATAAAATTAACTTTGTAAATTGTAACTTTACCCAGCTTCACCCTTAGAGATACTTAAGCTCTAAAGCATCGGATATGGCGTTGATGATCCAAGGTCTCAGATGATATACCCAGTCAAGCTACCATAGATAGTTAGGAGCTCTAACCCTACCGCTATAAGCTAATTAGGAAATATCAGGAAGAAACCTTTTGAGATGGGCTTTTGAGGTTAGTTGGCTGGCCAACTATGCATTGATATTGTTAGTATAAGAAAATCAGTTGGCTTTGGAAAACGTTTTGGAGATTTAAAGACTTAGCTGTTACCAGTTTAGGCGATCCCAGGTTTAAAGTTTATTTTCTTGTATCTTAATTCGAAACCATAGTAAACTTTGAGTCAATAGGGACAATCACCTAGTGCCTGTAACTTATTTGCTAATCTAGTGATACCAAACGTTGGAATCTTTCGGATGCCGTCCTTATCCCTAGTGAGACGGGAAAAGCTAACTCACGATACCACAATTTAAATTGTTCTTTTCACTAGCTTCAATTGGATAGATCGATTTGGACCAAACCTTGGTTGAAGCTAATTTTATGGGTGGTGGCGGTATAGACCTTCGCAAATAAATTTAGTTTTGGGGTTATTTCACCCTAGAAGCTTGATAGTTCTTTCACGGGGATGGTGGGTTGCAAGCCATTTACGCCTTATATATCTTTGGTTAAAGTTTTAAGTGAAGGGTAAATTGGACTAACCCTTTTTTGGTTTGCTTTGGTGTCGGGTTAATGGCGATTTACCGAGCTTATAAATCTATATAGGGGTTTTACAGGTTTATACTATTAGATTATCTAAGCGCCGGTTTATTCCCAAAACAAGCGCTCTCGAGAACTTTTGAAATTAGGCCGACGAACCAACTTTATTCGGGGGCGGGGAAAAAACATTTAATCCGAATAAAAATGATCGGATTTAAGTTTGAAAGAAAAACCTAGTTTAACAGGCCGATAGAAGGAGTTGGTTGGGGGCTTATGCTTTATAAACTAGTCCAAAATTTTACCACATCGTCGCTCCAAACCGACATAATCCCCACCACCTCTTTGGTGAGCGGGTTTTGCGACGCTGGGGTGTTGCTGATAATGATTTTGCTAACCATCCACCGCCCCAACCGCACAACTCGGGTATCGCTGAGGTTGTAGGCGGCGATAGCGTTTGTGAATGTGGCGTGTTATTTTCAGAGAAGGGTCCATAATCATATCCCAACAACGCTATGCGGCTACTATGGGGTTTGCCACTCGCTATATCAACACCTTTACGTATTTTTAAATACCGCCCTTGAACTAAAATCAATTCACCCTGGTGCTTGCTGGGAGCCCAAACTTTGGATTGTGCCGTTTGCCTCAGGGCTTCTTATAAACGCCACCGCTTTCGGTAAGCTTTCTTGTAAGCCGTATTGATGAGATGGCGCTCGGCGTCTTTGGGAAAACCAAACTGGGGTCGTGTGGTATCAAGGATACTGGCCTATCCGGGTTTATCACCAAGCTGGGGCTTCAGTACTTGGTTGTCTTCCCGTGTTTAATCTATTACTTCATCACGTGTATCCGAGTTTTCTTTAAAAGGGACCACACCGACTTCTCTGATCCGGAGGTTACCCCACCTCCGGCCCAAGATCTTGCCGGCCTTGAAACCACTCGCTCATCCGCGCGGTACACTGCGTGTATAGTGTAAGTTATGCTTATTTGATTACAATTAGTAAACAGTGCCTTACTGCCTATGATCTGCGTCCACACCACGGGCGCCTTTTTGACGGATGAGCTCGCGAGTGACGTAGCGGGTCGAACGATTCCATACTTCAAACCCATCACCGAACTAGTCACCAGCGTCGGGGGCTTCTAAACTTCCTCGTCTTCCTATGCGACCCAGGGTTTCGTTCCGCCCTCGGTCCCGAATCGTACTCTGAGGTGGGTGGCCATAACCGACCACATAACAAGGCGGGCATGCCAAGCCTGCAGGGATCTGGTAATTATCCCGATTCCCATACCCTCATTCCTCAAATGCGAAAGGTTACTTTAAATTTGTGATAAACCAGCTCCACCGTAAAATCAATAAAAGTTTTCTGAACCGTTGCGACAAACCTTAAAGTCCCCCATTTGGGATAATTCTAAATTTCCGTACGTTGCGGTAACCTATCGCCCGTTTATAAAATTCATAAGGTCAACGCTATTCCTAAAGCCAACTTCACAGTTTATAATCTACGTAACTTCAAGGTGAACTAAACCCACCACCCAAGTTTAACTAACCACCTTTAAAGATATCATACTCGGCCTTCACGAACCGGAAAACTCACCCATCAGGTCACCAATACCTCACCGATCACCGGGGACTTTAAAGATGGCTAACAACTATAACCCCCATCAACTTATTGATCATCCTAGATATCCAGTTTTAGCTAAGTTGCCGACCTAAGTTAACGGGTACCGGTACGTTTGACTTGTTCAGTAGGCTTATTTCGGCTCAGCCTTACGTTGAACCCGCAGCGTTTGATACCGAAGATCAACTAGCCCCACGAACTTACCAAAATAGGGAGTTAAAGGGTTGAACGATATGGGTTGAATTTTAGTGCTTGTGTCAGATTCCATCAACAAATAAGCAGCCATTGATAACAGTTATACCGTTCATAACTTTAACCTGAAACTGCAACACCATATTTGGGTGCAACAGGTATTTATCTATATATAAAAATGAATGTATGTTTGTTTCTTTGTATGTTCCTTTGTCCCGTATGCGTTCCTATACATCCATCCAATTGCGATGAAACTTTAGTGAGTTGTGGGCATGCAGTGAAGGTTTCTGGATTTTAAAAATATTATTTTCATAGTCAACTAAAAAGTTTTATATACAAGAAGTGAAACCCCTATAGTTCTCGATGGTAAGCTATATTGTTACAGTAAAGCAGTTTGGTATTTATTTGATTGATAGTTTGAATGGCTTTGTTAAGTGGTTAGTGGTCATTTGGCTAATTAGCAAATTAATCTAAATCAAAAACTTTGAATCAAAAACCCAATTGATTTTATAAATTCCTCCTCTAGCATAATCGGCTCAGCTTTTGGCTCTAAACTTCAACTCTATAAAGGTCGGTGGTTCGAATCCTGCGCAATCACTTTTATATATTCACTCTTTATAATTTCATTTATATCTGTATAGCTGTTTATTCATGGTATGCTGACCAGGGGACAGATATTACTGAAAAGAGAATGATAAAGGAATAAAATGGACTGGAAGGCTCAAATGAGCAAAATGACACCAAAACCTAACTTAAACCAACTAAACAGGCTATCAACAGCAACCACTAGATGACCATGGAGGGGGAAGGGGGTCAGGGGGGCTCCTCAGCTTCAAAATTTAGCAATGTGCAGGCCCAGGTGGGAAGTAAAGAAGATTTAGATCTATCTTATCTATATGTATAAGAGAAATACCACTGACTGATTCATCACAAAATCTCTAAAAAATACCAACCCAAAACTTGAAATTTGGTATGTAGGTTCCTTATGTGATGTAGGTGAGCACTAAGAAAGGGTTTTTGAAAATCTAAAAGTAAAATAAAAAGTTTTATATATAACAATTAAATATCCTATCTATTTTGATGATATTTGCTATATTGTTATAGCTGCAAGTTTAATCTATATACAAATTTAAATTAATCAATTTGAATCATCAGAAATTCTATAGATATTGTAGCAAAGCATGGGTAGCTCCGCTAGTCTGGAATAAAAAGTGAGCTCAGAGTAGACTAAAAGTTTGGACATGGCATGAGGTTTGGTAAGGTCTTCTTAGGGTGCTAAAGACAGCCTACTCAGTTTAACTGATTCCCTTTCAAACAGCACTCTCTCATTATGCGCTATCCCAAAAATCCCATTGGTTCCAACTATTGGGTATCTTACTGCACTTAAGAACATTAATCTATTTTAAGAACTATTCAGCAAAGGCTGGGATATGAGCGCCTACAGATCCGGGTCATCTCATCTATTAGCACTCTAAGTAATAGGGTAGAGATACCATAATAAACCAAACTTCATCATGAAAAATTCTTACCAATGGTTTATGTAATTCCAGGGGAACATCCCCTCTGTGCAGATTGGGCGATTTTCCTATTTTCTAACAAAAAAAGTCCAAAGAGGGCAGCTGTACCCCTCATCACACAGGGCGACCTCACCCATGTGGTAGACAAGTGCTGGGTAACAGCGCTCCCTTTGAAGATTCCTCCCCTGGTCCCCATGCTTACCTCCACAGAGTTAGTTCACCAAATAGAGGAAATCTGTACTGAAATTATCAGAAACCATCATCCCCACAAGCTAAATGGACTCTAAAAGTGAATGACACTAAATCTCAAAATCAGAGTCAAAATATCCAAAACATATGAGATTAAAGCCTGACAGGTGGACAACTCATAGCTGGAAGGAAAAATAATGAATTCTCAGTTGAAATCACCAAAGATATTTAGTCATCAAGCAGTATGATTGCTGACCCTAAATTCCTCTTAAACTTACTGGGCCTTCTCCCCAATGGGCATATATCACCATTGTGGATTGTTGCTGATAATTCAAAACCCTCATCAAAAAATTGGGATCATTGTTCAAGGAATCCTGCTTGACTGAACAAACGCCCCAGTGACTGGGCACATGTGGGTTGGTAATCCCAAACCCATTTCTGACCCGTTGGGACTGTCCCTATGTGGGGTGGCCCTGGGGATCCCTGTTGCCCATCAGTCCAAAACCCATCACACTAACCACTGTAAACACAGTAAATCCTTGGGTCAGGCATTTGTGTGCAAACTGATAGTGACTCAATCCACCACTGATTATTTTGATGTCAGTTCATATTGAAGTTGATATTCCCCCTCCCTCAGAAATTCACCAGGTTAGGTAAAAATTTGAGGGCTTTAATCTCTGCTTTGACAAACCTACCTAAGCAAATACTATTTGATCAGTTGAATTGCACTGAGAAAATTGTTGGTCAATTTTCTTTATTAAACTTTTTAAAAAAATCTCACTACCCAAATCCAGTTTTTATTATGTTCAAATCTAAACCACCCTTCCTGCCTTTATTTCCACAATCCATGGGGCCCATGGCCATGTTTGCCTGGTTCTTTGCTAGGTTCCTATATGCAACTATGGCTCATGGGCACTCAGTGACTAAATTACTACCTAGTTTCATAACAGTCATGCAAGTAGTAGTGCCACTAGCATTTGGGCTTGTGTTGGGATTTTTGCCCATATTCCCAGCCTGCTAGATTACCTGGTATTGCTAGGGGAAAATTCCCTAAGACAAAGTGAATCATAAATCAGTTGTTCCGAGTTTCAGAGGAACTACGTTTGGGAATTTTGGGATATTCTCCTGGTCGTATCTGTCAGGGATCAATCCAGATGAATAATTAAGATCTTGTTGGGTGTAGTGGCCAACGAAATAGGGGCATCTGATAGTGATTAACTATCAGATGTACTGTCAAGAGAGTGTCTGTAACTCTCTCATTCCCAGCAAGGTGATGTGGGATGCAAACCCACATTACTAGGGAACTAGCCGTTAGGAGAAAGGGAAAGAAGACACCTCAAATGGTGCCTGTGCAAAAGGTACCCCAGGCAAGGGTGTAGAGCACAACATATAAAACCAGGTAAGTGAGGAACATAACAGCTTGAGTGGACCCCAGAGGGGAGTCCATAATCAAGTGTAACTTGGCATCAGGGGTTTTGAGTGCCTCGATCTGGAGGGGACCTGGGCGGCACAAGGGAGCACCTGGGATTTTGGTAAATTGTGATAAAAGGTAGTGGCCCACATAGTTGGAGACCTCCCCAAAGAGGTCCACCACCAAGTTCGCCCAAGGAACCATAAGTAAAATGTAAAATAACGGGTATTTTTATTTAAGAAAGTTGACCAATGAGGAATGTTGGTCACAAAAAAAATATTTAAAGTGGGCCAGGGAAATTCAGGTTCTGCAGAAGTGCGCCCAAGCCTTGACACTCCAATAAATAGATGCTTCCGTCCATTTTCATAAAATACACCAAAAGTGCCTTCACTCGAGTAATTGATTGAAGCCATATTTTATCTGAACTTAAAATTTCATAACTTGAACAGGATTTGAACCCTTTCTCTCCAATTAACTGAATTAATCATCTTTGTTTGTAACATAAATCATTTGTTTTAGTGCCTGGGCTGAGATAAGAGGCTGGGCATTTTGCACCCCATTAGTATCAACCTGGGCATGCTTGGCTTGCACCCAGCGTTGATCTAAGGTGTGTTTCAGGTCAGGAAGAGCCTGAAGTTTCACCTTCTGGGCCTCCTGTCACCCAGCCTTATCTTTAGCATCAGTTCCCACTATTAAGTCATCCAACCATAACATGTACTGATTAGGATCAGCTGGGTTTCATCACCAACTGATTGTGAATGAATAGTGAGTTGCGAGGTGAGTGATGCCACCTGCAACTAGCGAATTGATTGGTTGGTGAAGTGACCTGCCATAATGGTTAATTGTCCCATTACCTAAGCAGGTCACTAGCCAATTATGGTTAGTTTGCTGGGATCAAGAGGAAAACATTAGGGACACATTTTCTGTCTCTTTCTGTTTGAGGTCTCAAGGATGTCCAATGATGGAATCCTAACCAGGATGGGGAAGACCATTGCTGCTGAGATGAGGAAGGGTGATTCAATGGCAACGGCTGCTATTTCATCAAAGAGGTGTCAACCAAGGTTAGACAGCTGAATCCTCTACTATATAATTCCCTAGGATTTACTATAATAAAAAAACCCCAGAATATAAACTCTAGTTTTAAGATAACAAGTACTTGACAGTAATATTAGCAATTTGGTGTATAGTTAGACTATCAGCTTCTATTGTGTCATTCTATCTCAAGGATATTATTACAGAAGGCAATAATTGGAAGACTCTCAGAGAGAGGAGTAAAGATCTGAGTGAGGATCTAGAGATGAAGGATCCACAATCAGGGATAGCTGCCAACTGTGTGTTGGGCTGAGAGAGACTGTCACTGAGGTATCTTAACAAAGATTGGGTGGACAAGAGTATAGGGAATGAATCCCTAGGAGTACGACTTACAGAGTATTTAATTAGAAATACTGGCCAAGCGTTGGGCCTAATAATAGTTCAATCTTAAATATGGATAATAGTCAACATACTATTATCAATAAATACATTCTATATAAAGTGATGAAGTGCACAAGGGAATCAAACCTGTGCAGTAAAAAGGTTACTGGGTTGAATTCCAATAATCAACCAAGAGTAAATTTTTACAAGTTGGTGCTCACTACAGGGGTAGTTGAGTAAAGAATCTATTATAATGTCATGTAAAGAAGAAATATGCAAGCTGTGGACTGAGATTGCCACTGTGAATCAGAATGCCTTAAACTCAGCGGACCTTGGGAGTTTGCGGCCTTGGAAGAACGAGTTGCCAAGGTGGAGGAAGGAGTAGAAAATTTAGTCAACTTCAGGAACAAGTTACTTGGCAAAGTAAACTCGCTGAAGAAGAAAGAAGGGGACCTTGTTTGAGAGGTCCTATTTCTGAAAATGGAGCGAGAAGCAGATTGAATTTGTTTAAGAAGGTTTGGTGTGGATATTGAATAATTGATCAAAGAAGTGGAGGAACTGAAAGCTCACAGATGTGCTTGTGAGCCCAATATGGCCAGCGATGCTGAAGAGAGATGTCCTTGCACAATACTTGGGAAGTCGAATACCCCAAGAAATATGCCACCTGCCTTTATGCCACCTGCCTTTAATGCTATTTTGGAGATGATGCCTGAAGTCACTCCACAAGTTAGCTGAGTAGCCAAACCAAGAGAATTGGCCCAAAATGACTTGGAGGGATTTAGAGCAATGCTGAAATTGCCAACATTCCATCAGGATAATACCACAGCATTTTTCCAACTGTTCAACATGACTATGAACAGCTATGGAGATTGTTAAAAGTCGTTGACAGTCATGAACTGCATGGACACCAACTGTCAAAACCTAGTGTTACCCCACTTGGAGGGGGACAGCTAGTCATATGCCAAGGCAAAGGCAGCCATCATGAAGGAGTTTGGAAGTCCAACCAACATGTCAAAACGCAAGCAAGAATTTATGGGAATTCAGTGCCATAAAGATGAGTCTCTTGCTAGCTTTGCAGATCAAGTTTACCAGGAGTCGCAGATCCAGGTTTGAGCGAATTATTAGATGACTTTGATGCTAGAATCACTTTGCAAGTGGCCCATTGGCCCTATTGCAATTTGCATTGAATGATCTATTCTGAATTTGCAACGGTGATAACTACCTCACAAATGGTAGACAACCTGAAGATTTTTGGAGCAACGTTGATGCCCCAAATAGAAGCTTCAAGTAAAATTTGGTACAGAATCCGAATCCCATGAAGGGAAATGAAGGAGCAAAAGAGGCTACCAACCAAACTGTGCCGGGAAATAAGCTCAAAGAATTCAGATGGTTAATCAAGAAAGAGAAGGTCTGCTATCAGTGTGGCAGGAAAGGCCATTTCGCCGTACACTGCAAAAAGCCAAAGGATCAGATTAACATGGTCCAGGCCAAGGAAACAGCAGCTGCCAAGGACTTTAGAAATGGGCCCACTGCCTAGACAAGGAACAGTCTAGTGTGGCAGAGAAACCTGTTCCTCCCAATATCATGAATGAAGAAATAGACATTAGTGATCTGTTTGTAGACAACGAGCAGGATCAGCTATACCAAGTGGTCAATATGGATGTGAATGCTGTGACCAGAGCTGGGGTGAAGAAGATCAACCCTGAGATAATTCAGAAAGTTTCCCGGCCATATGCCAGACAACCGGCGGAGAAGATTTGAACTGCTGAGAATACTGTGGAGTTATCAGATGTCTGTTTAGATGAGGCCAATATGTCAATCCCCCTCAGTACAATAAAGGAATTGTTTCCTGAATTATCAGTGCAGATTATTCACACCTTAGATTCAGCTAATAATGCCACCATTCACTCAGTAAATACTATATTACAATACTACAACTTTACATATATAGATATTTAAGTGAATTAAGTGAGGGTGAGGGCGATTGTTGACAGTAGAGCGCATATCAATATTGTGTCAACCAAGATGGTGAAGAGGATGAAGATCTCGCCAGACTTGGAACACAAGAGAGAATATAAGACAGCTGGGCTAAACATCACCATTTCCTGTGGAGCATATAGTGCACTACTACTACAATTTGGGTTGTTAGTGGTATCTGCACAAGCGATAGTTTTGGTGAACTAAAACTATGATATCCTGATCGGAATGGAGTTTCTACAGAAGTATGGAGATAAATGTAACTTTGAGGATAATACATTGACCATTCTGGGTCAGACGTTACCATTGGTATAACAGAAGGACAGTGAAGCTCCATTGAATAAGAGAAACAACTTCGTCAATCTGATATACAATGACAGCATTGTACTGATTTGATACCAATTAGTTGGTAGGAAGTGACATGTGATGCCAGCGGAAATCCTAGAAAACTGGGGAATTCCATTAGAGATCAATAAATAAAGGACCATACCTGTAACGGACGGTATTAATCCGTTTGTTGCATCTCAATTCAGGCTCAGATTTTCTGAATCCAAATAGATCCATTTAAAAGGAATTTTTGGTGTTTGTTGGGTTTGGGCGCTGGGTTGTGCCTCACCTGAATTATTGATTAGGCTCTTGAAAGCCTAATCAATGATTTAGGTGAGGCCCCAGAAGGGCGACCTTTAAGGTTGAGCCCGCGCAATTCCAAACTTTGTTCAGAATTTTTCTCTCTCTCTTTCTCTGGTGGCCTCAGGGCCGCCCTTACTTTATCTTACCTGATGATCCGCGCACAACAAGTTTTGTCGCATCAACAAAAACTTGGGTTTTTGGGGTTTGATCTCCCTCAAATATCCTGTCTTTTCCTTGGTGTTTGCAGCATCAGATTATTGGGATCCTGTTCATCAGCGACTTTTTATTTGATAATAAATAAAATAAGGTTTATTCCGGGGTTTGCAACCTTGCTTGCCTATTTCATCTTTTTCTCACTCTGAATTTCCCTAATTCTAAGGTTTACTACCTGAGAGTCCAGCTCACGCTGGATGTTTGGTGTGGATTGCGTCAAACCTAAGGTAAGATGGCGATCAGAAACTGGGACGTTTCTGACTGTTACATTATTCTGAACCACATGTGCTGCCAGCACGCCACCAGATCACCAGTTCAGCTGACCTCAGTGGTCACATCAGGTCCCAGTTGTCAAGTAACCAGCACTGGAGGGAGCTGGTGACTGATGGCCAACCCTGGACCTGAAGTGATCATCAGCACAAAATTCTGGTGGGGCCTTTCCCCCCACCAGGGATTTAGTTGGCACTGAGGGGACCTGGACCAGCAGGGCTCTCTCACCTACGGACAGTCCATTTGGTATGGGATGGCCATCCAGCCACGCTGGACCATGCGCCCCTTCCACACTTCAGTTGGAGAGAGCGCCTTCTTGGTCAGGATAGGAAGACCATCGCCAACTGGGGCGTGGGAGGGGAGGCGCACCACAGCCAAGCACTAGGCATGCTTCCTCATGCTGGGTAGGCTGCTTTCAGCAGCCCAGTCCCAATTTGCTCTCGCCTTTATCCTTTTCCCGCGAGGGGCCCAGAATTTCTCTGGGCTAATTTTCCCAGGGCTCAAGGTAACTCGCCCCAGTAAGCCCTCATGGTGGCGGCTCGCTGTGGGGCCCCTCTTTGGGGAGGGGCCCTTCTTTAGGGGGGTGATGTAATGGATGGTATTAATCCGTTTGTTGCATCTCAATTCAGGTTCAGATTTTCCAAATCTGAATTGATCCATTTAAAAAGATTTTTGGTGTTTGTCAGGTTTGGGCGCTGGGTTGTGCCTTACCTGGATTATTGATTAGGCTCTTGCAAGCCTAATCAATGGTTTAGGTGAGGCCCCAGAAGGGCGACCTTTAAGGTTGAGCCTGCACAATTCTGAACTTTATTCAAAATTTTTCTCTCTCTTTCTCTGGTGGCCTTGGGGCCGCCCTTACCTTATCTAACCTGATAACCGCGCACAACAAGTTTTGTCATGTCAACAAAAACTTGGGTTTTTGGAAATTGATCTTCCTCAAATATCCTGTCTTTTCCTTGGTGTGTTTGCGGCATCAGATTATCAGGATTCTGTTCATCAGTGTGGGATCCGCCAATGGATGCCACAAATAATTTGTTTAAAGTGAGAATTTTACTTTATAATAAAAGTAATAAATAACGCTTGTTAAAGTTTTTTTATGTTTTTTATTGGTTAGGCAGGGCAAAACCAAGAAGGGTCCTGTTCTTGATACTAGTATTTTCTATTTAAACTAGTTCAAATTTTGAGACCATTGGTATTTGAGGCAAAAGAATATAAAGCTGAGTCATCTAAATTAGGAAATATAAGTCTTCAGCCTATCAAATTGAAGATAAATCTTTGAGGCAAAACTGACCCATGTGGTTATGATTTGATGAATTGTATCCAATCACCAGCAAGTAAAATCTTCTCACCTTGGCAGTGGTCAGACTCAGGTGGTAATGATTGGTTAATTCACACCCCTATCATCATTGAGTAAAATCTTCACAACTTGGTGGTGGTCAGACTCATATGGTAATGATTGGTTAATTTGCACCCAATCATCAATGGGTAAAATCTTCTCACCTTGCGGAGGTTCAGATCCATGTGATATTGAACTCCTCAAATTTGGCTGAGAAGTTGGAGTAATCCTACTATTAGTTATTACCTTTTTAAGCCAATTTTTGTGATAAACCATATTTTTCCAATAGTTAGGATTCCACCGAGAATCCGCTAAGGTCTTTTCACTGTGGGTACTCATATCATTGATATCCACAATATTATTTGAAGATTGGGAAGGTGAGGGGCCAATCATAGTGGCAGATTTGGGAGCACTAATACCTCCAACATTCTTTTTCTTAAGTCGAGAAGGAGAATGTCTGACATTGCCCCTTAAGAATGTTGGGAGGGGTGTTGCGGTTATGGTAGTATAATACCTTATCAGCCACTTGAGATGTAGGAAGTGGTGTGCGGGGCTCATTGGCAGCCTGCCCTTCTTTAGTCACTGTTTTTGTGAGGTTGGTGTACATGCAAGAGTATTTCTTCTTTTTGGGTCCTGTATTGGCTAGAACTAAGGGAACTTCATAATTGAGCAATGACAAGAACCCTTGCTTCATATTGATAATGCCGTCATACTCAATCATAAACTGATTATCTATAAGCATATCATAAGCGTTGTTATCCAAAAGTACTGCGTGGGCTGATAGAATAAGCTCCCAATATGAATGGGAAGCGATGAGTAAGCACCAAGTTCGCGGGTGTTGTTGGGTCCAGCGGTTCCAAAGTCTTGGTTGTACTCCAAGTCAGGTGCAAGTTTGATCTTTTTCATCAATTTGGAGGAGATTACGTTCACTGGGGAGCCTTTATCTAAGATAGCCATCACCCAAACTTTTTGGATAACCACTTTAACCTTTGTAAGTATCCCCCAAAAGTGGGCAATAGCGCTAAGACCTCCTTAAGATGGAAAATGGAGGTTAATTTACATGCGGTCTCGGGGTAATTTTTCTGGATGGACTGCATGGTATGGCCATTCTGGATAGGGCGAATAAGGTGAGACAACACCTCATCTGCATTGCTGGCAGTATTGATAACGATTGGCTCCCCTAGAACTTGGCTGAGATATGTTTCTTCAGGTATAATGGCTTCATCCACTCCTCCAGCAATCAAGCAATTGGGGACTTCCACTTCAGCAGGTACTCCTACAATGTAATATCTGACCTCATCCGTACCCCTCAGAATCATCCCTGGGGATATTGGTAGCGCGAGGTAATGGCATAAGTTGGTTAAATAAACATGCACATGAGATTTGTCAGCAATAGGTGTGCCTTTCCCTATGCTGACATTTCTTTTCCCTGCTCCTGTTCCTCAGCATCAGCTTTCTTTTTCCAGAACACAGCCTCCTTGTGTCCAAACTTGTTGCAATATTCGCACCAAGGGCGTTCAGGACATTTTGCTTTGGGGTTTTGCTCTTCAGGGCCCATTATCTGAAGGGGCTCCTTCTTGTCTTCAATAGCTAGGGCTCGAGGCTTAAGCTTTGAATCCTCAATGGTTATAACGCGAGGATTAGATACTGCTCCACGTGGAACTTTGGGCTTATGGAAATCAGCGACATCTATTAACGCCTTCTTGATGTCTTGAACGGTATGGAAATAGCGTTTAACTGAGGTGATGTGCATCACTAACGGAGGGTAAGAAGCCACTCCAGTCAAAACGGCGGCTACAGCATCATCCAAAGTCAACATCTTTGAGGTTAACAACGTCTGTGCTGCCATATAGAATCATTCTGCAAAGGCGACCGCTGACTCTCCTTTTTGGATACTCATAGGCATAAAAGCTTGCTTTTTCATGCTTAAAGCCTGTTTTGAACTGAACGTGTTTATATGAGCCTCTTTAACTTCGGCCCAGGTGCTAAGAGCATCCATATGTGGGACCATCACCTCCTGTGCCATGCAGCCCAAACAGGAAAGGATATGTTTGGCCTTCTGACGATCAGTCATCCCTTCCATAGCTGCTTCATAAACATATAAAAACGAAGCAATGCTACCCTCGATGGGGATAAGCTTGTCTTTAAACGTTGGTTTGAATGAATTATGGTCATTCCCGGTAAGGGTATGAATAGCTGGAGCTTCTACTTCTGATGTATCAGAGCGGTAGCTTAACTGATCAAAGGTCCGCGAAAGGCGATCAAACTGGTCATGCATGGCTTCAAGCTGGGTTTCCATTTTAGAGAGGGCTTCTAGGGGCCCAGATTCACATAGTCTCAGTCGAGCTTTGATCCCTGATTTATGAGTTTCAAGATCTTCCACTTGGCTCTCTATTGCATTGACTTGAAAATGGAGTTGTGACACCATTGAGCTTAGGTTTAATTGAGCAGTTTCCACGGCTTTCACGCGGTTCTTCAGCTCTTCTTTCATTTGTTTACACCCTTCATCGTCATGAGAGTGGGAGCTGGGGCCTTGTACCCCCTCCTCAATCTGTTCATACTTCCGCTCGACCTGCATTAGTTGACTATATACTTCCTTCAACAGCACAGGACTTTCCAGAGAAGCTTTTATCCCTTTTGCTTCGATTTACATTCAGTCAGGCGATGTGCAAATATTTGATATTTTCAAACGAAGCTTTGAGAGACAGCTCCTTTTCTAGCTGAACAACCTTGGCCGCGAGGGTGGTGGTGGCGCTAGATGGTTCAAGCAACAGATGACATTCAAGCTCATCAACACGTGAAAATTCCTGAATTAAATGCCGCTCCACCACAGCCACACGCTGTTCATATTTCTCTTGAAGGACAGAGTCGGGGGCTGAAAGGTCACAATGTGTTTGCTCATTTTGCTTTTCAAGTTCTTTAGCAAACTCCTCCAACAACAAGCGGGTGCTAGCGGAGGATGCGTTCAGTTCATCCTGGAATATCTTCATGGCCTCCTCAACATACTTTACAATCCCAATGTCCATAGTAGTAAGTCAGTCATGCAGCTGTATGATGAAGTTGCGATTAGCTTCCACACCAGATCTAACTGCTTCAAGATGTTTGGAGGTCAGTTGATACAGCTTATCATAGGCTAAATTCAGAGCTGCATGGGTATCTAAGTGTTGATGAAGCTCTTCATGATGGCCAGCTAGGAGATGCATCATATGGACCAAGGCAGGGTGAGCAAACTTGTGTACGTAGGTGGTCAAATTTGTAAGCTGACAATAGGTCTCTGGGAGGACACTAGTCTCATAGAGAAACAATTGGCGTTCCTCTACCAATGATGCTCATTCGCGAGATGCAATGTCACCAGGGTTAAGGATGCCATGAGTAAGGTCTCTCACCGCTTCAGTGGCTGGCCAAGTGATGCGATGAGACTCAGGTATTAATATGTGATCAAATTGTTCTTCTTCAAATATCAAAGCAGTAGGGCTGTCCATTCGATCATCATCTTCAGTCCCTTCCCCATTTTGCACCCAACGGGTGACACTCTCCATTTTTTTGTTAATACTTATCAAAGTATTCAGGGGCTCAACCCCTGTAGTGAACACCAGTTTGTGGGATCCGCCAATGGATGCCACAAATAATTTGTTTAAAGTGAGAATTTTACTTTATAATAAAAGTAATAATTATCGCTGGTTAAAGTTTCTATGTTTTTTAATGGTTAGGCAGGACAAAACCAAGAAGGGTCCTGTTCTTAATACTAGTATTTTCATTTAAACTCTTACAAATTTTGAGACCATTGGTATTTGAGGCAAATAAATATAAAGCTGAGTCATCTAATTTAGGAAATATAGGTTTTTGGCCTATCAGATTGAAGATAAAATTTCGAGGCAAAACTGACCCATGTGGTAACAATTTGATAAATTGTATCCAAAGTCAGCAAGTAAAATCTTCTCACCTTGGCAGTGGTCAGACTCAGGTGGTAATGATTGGTTAATTCACACCTTATCATCAATGGGTAAAATCTTCTCACCTCGGTGGTGGTCAGACTCAGGTGGTAATGATTTGTTAATTCACACCCAATCATTGATGGGCAAAATCTTCTCACCTCGCAGAGGTTCAGATCCGTGCAATATTGAACTCCTCAAATTTGGCTGAGAAGCTGGAGTATCCTATTATTAGTTATTACCTTTTTAAGCCAATTTTTGTGATAAACCATATTTTTCCAATAGTTAGGATTCCACCGAGAATCCGCTAAGGTCTTTTCACTGTGGGTACTTATATCATTGATATCCACAATATTATTTGAAGATTGGGCAGATGAGGGGCCAATCATAGTGACAGATTTGGGAGCACTAATACTTCCAACATTCTTTTTCTTAAGTTGAGAAGGAGAATGTCTGATAGTCAGTAACTTTTTATTTGATAATAAATAAAATAAGGTTAATTCCAGGGTTTGCAACCTCGCTTACCTATTTTGTCTTTTTCTCACTCCGAATTTCCCTATTTCTGAGGTTTACTACCTCAAGAGTCCAGCTCACGCTGGATGTTTGGCATGATTTGTGTTGAGCTTAAGGTAAGATGGCGATCGGAAACTGAGACATTTCTAACCATTACAATACCAGCCAGATTGCAGATAATAGTTGACACAGGGTTGACTTTGGAGATTCCTGAGCTGTTGTATGGGAAAGTCAGAAGCCCCTGGTAGAAGTACAGAGTGGAGCCATGGGTGGCTCCCAGGATAATAATGCCGGGCCATGGAGAAATTTGAGTTCTCCTGGCGAATTTGAGTGTAAAACCGATGAAGATTAAGAGGAATCAGATCATCGCATTTCTTCATCTGATCCTGATGGCTGAATTGAGACGATTCCACAATTTTGGGTCTTTTGATGATATGTGATTGCTGGCAGAGGTAGCTGAAAGCATCAACCTATTGGTTGATTGAGAGCAGCTTGCTGATCTGCCAGAAGGCCAGCAGGAAGAGGTGCTCAAACTATTTGAGAAATATTGGGAAGCGTTCACTCAGGATGACCATGATTTGGGATGTGCATAAGATGTAATTCACAAGGTTGACACCGGGGAAAATTTACTGATAAGGATGAGACCAATATGAAGATCGAAAACTGCTGAAGCAGTAGTGGAGGATGAGATCAGCAAACTAGTGAAGCATGGGCTTCTAGTTCCATCATCAAGTCCCTGGGCAAGTCTGATTCTGATTGTGAAGAAGAAGGATGGATCCAACTGGGTGGTGATTGACTACTGAAGGCTGAACAAAAGTATGAAGAAAGATTTGTATCCCCTACCAAGAATTTACAATACTCTAGATCATTTAGGAAAAGCGAAGTATTTCTCCACTATGAATCTAATCTTGGGATATTGGCAGATCAACTTGTCAAAGGAAGACCAAGAAGAATGCGCGATTGTTACCGCGCAGGGGCTATACCAACCAATGAGGATGCGCCAGTGTCTCTGCAATATGCCTGCGATGTTCCAGAGAGCCATGGATGCGATATTAAGTGACTTGAAGTTGTCGTGTGTCCTGGTATATCTGGATGATATCAATGTGTTCAGTAGAACGTTTACTGATCACCTCCACCACTTGAAAAAAGTTTTTAAGAGACTGTCTGCAGCTAACCTGAAGATCAAGCCAAGGAAGTGCCACTTTTTCAAAAAAGAGTTGGAATACCTGGGATTTTTATTAATGCATTTTATTTGCAGCTGCAACCCCAGAAGATAGCAGCTATTGAGCGCATAGCTGTGCCAAAGAGTGTCTGTGACATCCAAGTATTCCTTGGGATGGTTGTATACTATAGAAGATTTATTCAGGACTTAGACCAAATAGCTGAGCCATTATTCCATTTATTAAAGGATCCAAAAAAGGATTTGTATGAAATGAAGAGGCCCAGGACTCCTTTGATGAGCTACGCCAGTATTTGATAGATTTACAATTCTGAAATATTCAAATTTTGGTTGGGAGTTTATCATCTAATCCAATGTTTTGTTGATGGCAATTGGCGCCATAATGAGCCAAGTAGATGAACTTGGGGATGAGCATCCAGCGGCGTATGTGAGCCAGACACTCTCAGCTGCTGAGAGGAAGTAGACCGTGACTGAGTGGGAATGCCTTGCGGTCATATATGCATGCAAGCAGTTTCAGGTGTATGTCCACAGAATGCACTTTAAGGTGGTGATGGACAACTTTTCGCTGCATTAGCTACACAATCTAAGAGAACTGGAAGGATGACTGGCCCGATGGGCACTTAAGATTAAGTCTTACAATCATGAGATAGTCCACAGAGTGGGGGCTTCTCATCAGAACATGGATGGCTTATTGTGGTTGCCAATGGTCCAGTTGGTATACCCACAGGCAGATGAGCTATTCCAGAGAATGGTCGAAGGAAGAATTGGGGACAAGCCTCAAGAAATCCAAGGTGCACTTTGGAAAGCGATGGAAAACACCAAGACTATAGATAGACAAGTATTCAAGAAGTTCAATGGGAAGCGGCTATTATCCCAAAACTGTCAGAAAGAGCAGCTATAGTACAAGCAGTTCACAAGGTTTTCAGGCATGGAGGCCTGAGGAAAAAAAAAACCGACCATATCTGCCAGTATTATTACTGCGAATTGATCAACTATGATGTCGCAGATCATCTGGCTTGTTGCATGGAGTGCCAGCTGCACAAACCACACAAGAATACAACTGGATACCGACTGGTACGCCCTGGATTTGCCTGGCACACGGTGTTCATCAACATGATGGGACCGCTGGCAATGAGCACAGGGGGAGTCAAGTACATCTTAGTTGCCACTGACCATCTGATGAGATGGGTGGAAACAAAGGCCCTAACTAGAGTAGATGCTACCAGTACTGCGAGATTCATCATGTTTCAAGTGGTATACCAGCATGGATGTCTGCAAGTCCTGTTGAGCAATAATAGGACCAACTTCACATCTCATGTGATCCCGAGGCTAAACAAAATAATGGGGATCTGAGGAGTCATGTCAGTACCATACCAGCTAGAGACGAATGGACTGGTAGAATGGGTCAATGAGACACTGGCCACAACACTGAGGAAGCTAGTCGCAGGGAGAACTTCCACATGGGGAACATACCTGAGTTAAGTGACATTTGCCTACAACATTAGTCATCATAAGGCGACAGGAAAGATGCCGTTTATATTATTATATGGAAGAAAGGCCGCGTTGCCGCCAATTTTATATTTGGTGGTGGAACCTACGTTGAAATGAGTACTGAGCAATACTTGAACTGACTGACGAGTATCCTGATTGATATGCAATTGCAAGCATTCAATACAACCTTGAAGAAAAGGATATGAGCGAAATTGACAGAAGACAAAAACTGACCAGCCTTAGAAGAATATCGAAAGGGGAAAGAGTCACCTATTGCAATATGCATGGTTTTGGACAAAGAAACAAATTAGATGCATTGTGGTCAGGTTTGTTTGAAGTAATCGCCAATATTGTGACCAATGCTTACTCCATCAAGAATCTCTTGGATGGAAGAGTTTTTAATCAAGTCCACACTAAGTATCTAAAGCGATAGATCAATGAAAAAATAAAAGAGTTCCCAAAGGACCATTGAACCATTAAGTTGGTCATGTCCTGATGATTAGGTCAAGTCTGAAAAAAGGACCTTTGAACCATGGAAAACTGGTAGGTTTAAGTACCCATGATCCAGTTTAGGGGAAAAGATGGACCGCTGAACTGAAACAAGGTCAAGTCCCATAGTAAAAAAGAAGAATAAAGATAAAAATTGATAAAGGATATTGGAAAAAAATATTTATAAACTGCATTGATAAAAAAGCCGATATATTTTAGAATTTTTATTTTTTATTGATTGTCCTCAGTATGGGGATGATTCCGCCTATTTCACCTCTTGGGGGAGGGAGGATGGATCGCGGTAGGAATAAACAGCCCATCAAAATTGATATGTGATTGGATGCTTGTGAGGGCAAGACCTACATGAAACCATGTTGTTGAGTGGATGCTGAGCCCTGAGAAAAACGACTAGGGGAAGGGAAATTGAGATGTCAGTAGATGCCAATTGCGAAACCCCAGAGTGGGGAGGAAAGCAGCAATAAAGAAAGAGACAATTGGTGAATAACCCTGAGTAATTCCAATACAGCACTGGAGCTGGAATATTAGTCCTGAGCGCCTGCCAATGGGCTTCATTGAGGACACCAGACATGTGGGCTGGCAATGAAGAAGGAATACTCAACAGGGGTGTTGAATCATGCCCCCTATCAACGCCATCAGCGGAAGATACTGATGAGAAGCTCTGGAGAAGAGATAGTTGTTCAGAGAGCAGATTGCATCCTGCAAGCGGTGATTATGGGCTTCGCGGAAGCTAAAGCTGAACAATTGGTGGAAACCAGGCGAGGCTAGAAGCTTCATAGACCAACTTCAAAGAACTTGGCCAGCAAAGCAAAGAGCATAAGTGGCAGCTTCCCAATATAGAAGGTTATCAAGATCAGAGGGATTCAGCGCTAATGTCAAAGCCTCAGTGACTTGGGCCCAGAGTTCAGCGTAGGGGAGCTCAAAGTGTATGCTGTTACTGATTGAGAACTCAGAAACCAGAACAGCGGGTTTGTAAAATTGACTAAGTCAGAAGAGGAACTCAGGGAGCAGGTCCAACCTGGCCAGAAACAAATGATCCAGAGCAACCAGCATAATCTCTGGAGCATCTACAATGATGTTTGGAGCATCAGCAAAAGGAGTCAAATTCAGGAGGGTCTTGAAGTCCAATTCTGGAATTGACTGCAGAGGAAGAGTCAGCTGAGAGTTGTTTAAGATGATGGACAGCCTAGTTTTGGAGGGATAAGTTACAATTTCCGGTAAATTGACAGAAGAACTATCCGCTTGCACTAGAATAGGCATATGAGTCCTGGAAGGACCATAAAAGAGGTTCCATCTAGCATCCCAACTCATCTACTGGAAGAAATGGAAGTCTGGATCGGATAAACTATTCAGGAGTTGCTGGTAGCAAGATTCAGAATATGACATATGAGCTGGACAAAAGGGGGAATGTCAAACTAATATAGAAGTTGACATTATGCACTCTATAATCCATTAGTCTTTAATTTTGGGGAAATTAATCTCAAAGTTAATGAGATAAGCTCTCCAGGAAGAATTAGGAATGACTTACAGCCAAGAGGTTATGAGCAAAATAATGAGGGGTGAATAGAAATAAGAATTCTTAATCATGGCACAAAAAACATTGACGGCAAGAGTCTCCTATCTAGGATGAGGAGAAAATCAGGAAATCAATGATGCCAGACCAAGGATCTTGAATATGACAGAGTGTCATATACCCTGACAGGGGGAAAACCAGATCCTGGGATTAATATTGTCATGAATAAATCAATCAGCCCGGCACAACAGAAGGTCGTGGGGACCGCGCTCTGAGAAGGCAGTAGCGAGAAGGAAGAGGAAGAACACTGTATGCCAAAGGTCATCCCAAGCAGCGTTGAGTATTGATGAATGTACTCTGCTTGAAGCAATGAAGTATTTGACCATGTGTCTGAAGTGGTGTTCTCATGCCCTGGTCCTTTTCTCGCTGGAAATTTAGGCAAGAGGGGGGATGTGTTGGGAATTTGCCCATATTCCCAGCCTGCTAGATTAACTGGTATCACTAGGGGAAAATTCCCCTAAGGCGAAGTGAATTAAAAATTGGTTGGCCCAAGTTTCAGAGGAACTACATATGGGGAATTTTGGGATATTCACCTGATCATATCCATTGGGGATCAATCCAGATGAATACCTAAGATATCATCGGGTGGAGTGGCCAACGAAATAGGTGCATCTGATAGTGATTAATTGTCAGGTGTACTGATTGGGGTCTGGTCGGTTTTCATCACTGACTGATTGGAAATGAATAGTGAGTTGCGAGGCGAGTGATGCTGCCTGCAACTAGCGAATCAATTGATTGGTGAAGTGACTTGCCATAATGGGTAATTGTCCCATTACCTAAACAGGTCGCTAGCCAATTATGGTTGGTTCGCTGGGATCAAGAGGAAAACATTAGGGACATGTTTTCTGACTCTTTCCATTTGAGGTCCTAAGGATGTCCAATAACGGAATCCTAGCCAGGATGGGGAAGACCATAACTTCCAAGACGAGGAAGGGTTATTCAACAGCAACGGCTGCTATTTCATCAAAGAGGTATCAACCAAGGTTAGACAGATGAATCCCCTACTATATAATTCTCTAGACTTTTCTATAATAAAAACCCCATAATATAAACTCTAGTTTTAAATATAACAAGTACTTGAAAGTAATATTAGCAATTTAGTGTATAGTTAGACTATCAGCTTATATTGTGTCGTTCTATCTCAAGGATATTATTGCAGAAGGCAATAATTGGAAGACTCTCAGAGAGAAGAGTAAAGATCCAAGTGGGGATCTAGAGACAAAGGAACCACAATCAGGGATAGCTGCTGACTGTGTGTTGGGCTGAGAGAGACTGTCACTGTCACTGGGAATCTTAACAAAGATTGGGTGGACAAGAGTATAGGGAACGAATCCCTAGAGTACAACTTACAGAGTATTTAATCAGAAATACTGGCCAAGCGTTGGGCCAAATAAATGTTCAATATCAACTACGGATAATAGTCTTCATACTGTTATCAATTAATACATTCTATACAACGTGACAAAGTGCATGAGGGAATTGAACCTGTTCAGTAAAAAGGTTACTGGGTCGACGGTCAATAATCAGCCAAGAGTAAATTTTTACAACCTTTCATTTGGGTGCTCCAGCACTTCAATTGGCCGATCAGTCTAAAATTGACTTGCTATTTTACTGAAATAATCAACCAACCATTAATCTTAACCATTTCCACCCTTCTTGTTGAGAAAGGGCGTAGCAGTGGTCCTTTTCTTTTAGCTGAATAAGGTTGTGAAGAAGTTCTACTATTGCCACAACAGCCTAGTCCCTCTCAAATTGTCTAAGCCCACCCTCCAAAATGGGATCTTCATGCTAGAAGCCGCCAAGGTGGCCTTGGTGTCAAATCCCTGTTCCAAATCAATGTCCATTCCCAACTTAATAGTAACTGCAGCTCATGTGCCCATGTCAGTATATTCTGGCATTTTGACTTATGAGATAGCTACTCCTGCTGTGAATCTAGTGGTTTCCCCAATCCTAGTACCATCCCTTCCTTATCCACAGACTCAACTATAGCTGCCAATAAAGAGAATTTTGACTACTTTTTATCGCCCATGAGAATAAGTATCAGAGTTTACCACATGTCCTTTGAGGCCTTAGCGGATACTGGAGCAGTGGGGAATTTTATGAGTGTAGAGTTAGCCCACCAGTTGGAACTTGACCTGGACCTGGGTCCTATGGTGATGTTTGCTTCATCAGCCTCCCAGCCCTCATACCTAGTTTGATGCCCAGTACCTTTCTCTGTTCATCAGTTCAGCTTTTGCAAATGGTTCTTCGCAAATCCCAAACTTGGTGTTTAAAGTAATCTTAGGGGGTGGGTTGGTGGCATCAACAGCATGTTAGAACTCACCTGGAGTCCAATATGTTGTTATTTGCTAATGATCAAACGGAAGGCGAGTTTCCCATAGTGGATACTTTTACAAAAACTCAAGGCCGCAGTTCCATCACTTCCTTTGTTTCCCCTGCGGGCCTTCCATCAGATTTTCCTGAGGCATTAATGGGATATTGAAGTAATTTTGATTCTGAGAAGGCGTAATGTCTTCCCCATATTAAATTTGATCTAGGGTTCAGAACAACAGTGTAGGTGGTAAATATTAACTGCCCTTTGTATGCACACAGTAAGGGAGGATGCTCTTAATGTATGGTTGGATAACATGCTTAATAGATGGTGGTTTTTCAAAGAGATATCACAGTTGCTTCTGTCATATTTTTGCCAAGAAAGCCAATGGTTTCCTTTGCCCCTGCGTGAATTATGATCACCTATATAAAATAATAGTTCATGATCCCTACCCTTTTCCACTGGAGCAAACTATTGGTCAAGCGATTGCTAAGTTGTGTATGTTTTCAAAACTTGACCTTGTTAATGCCTTTAACCAAATTTAATTGATGGAAGGTCAGGAATGGCTTACCGCTACCTGAATAAAGAGGGGGTATTTTCCAATTTCAAGTAATGTCCTTTGGGTTGAAGAATGTACTGGCCACACTTTAAAGAATGATTGATAGTGTGTTGTATGATCTTCAGTTAACCTGCGCAGTAGCTTATATTGCCAATATTGTGGTACATTACCTGACTCCAAAACAACATGAAAAAGATTTAGAAGCAGTTGTGGTTTCCTTACATAATGCAGGCCTATTTTTAAGCCTTCAAAATGCGAGTTTTATTGGGAAAAAGTCACATTTTAGGAAATCTCACCTTAAAAGGTGGGTACGCCATTCCCCTAAAAATTGGATGACATCCGCAAGTGGCCCACTTCAACGACCCAAAAGCAATTCAGAAGCTTCTTGGACACTATAATTTTCTTAAAAAATTCTCCCCTGCTTTATCCTAGTTAGCCACTCCACTTCATCCACTTATGGGTAAGAATGTCTCTTATTGTTGGACGCCTGAGTGCCAGCAGGCATTTGAGTCAATATAAGAGGTGATTTTGTCTCCACCTATCCTAAGACATGCAAACCCCTTCAAACCTTAAATCATAGCCTGAGATGCGTCATTTGTTGCAGTAGGGGATGTTCTGCTTAAGGAACTTGAGGGGTTAGAGCATCCTATTGCCTACTTTTTCCTCATAAGTTCTCTCCTATGGAGCAGTCTTGTGCTATCTATGATAAGGAGCTGGAAGCTGTGGCATGGATCCTGACCCACTGGCGATATTTTTTGCAGGGTGTTCAACATGATTTAAAAGTGAGAATGGATCATCAAGACTTTCTCTACATCCTCAAACCACAGAAGTTGGCACATAGGCAAGCTTGAACCTACCAGGATTTGCGTAGCTTTAACTTCAAATATGAGTTTAAAAAGGAGCGTTGAATGTTCTTCTTGACTTCTTAAGTCATAACCCTGAACATTGCCCTATAGATCCAGTGGAGGTGGATCTTGTTACCATTATCCCACCCAAAACTTATCCATCATCCCTCCTGTGGTCTCATAAGTGGACTTGACTCCCAATGTGCCTCTTATTTCACAGGTTTTAGCAGATCAAATGACCTGTCCCAAAGGAGCGTTCTTTTGAAATGAATGTCTCTCCTAGCTCATAAGCATCCCCTATATATCTTAATGGAGGGTCTTATTCATTTTTGGTCATAGGTGTGGGTTCCTCCTCTTGTTAGAGCTGAAGTGTTTCAGAATCATCACAACCCCCACAGTCAGCCATCTGGGGAGTAAGAAATGTATCAATTTGATTAAGCGTACCTATAATTGGGTGGGGCTTGTCAAAAGATATACCAGCCTGGATCACTGATTGTGTTACACGCGTGTGGTCTAAGTCAGATTGATCAGAAAGGAATGGTCTCATTCACCCGTTACAACAGGCCAAGGGTCCATGGTCATCAGTATCTGTGGATTTTATTGTCAAACTTCCCTATTTTAATGGGTTTACTGCGGTGATGGTGGTTGTTGATCAGTTTACAAAATTTGCCCTATTTATCCTTTTCTTGTCCTCAATTTCTTCAAAAGAGACTGCCTACCTCTTCATGCGCCATGTGTTTTCTATGTTTGGATTCCCACAGGAGATTATCAGTGACTGTGGGCCCCAGTTCACAGAGCGGTTCTGGAATGAGCTTTTATCGATTCTAAAAGTTTCATCTTGTTGATCCACAGCGTATCATCCCCAGTCTGATGGACAAACAGAGCGGGTTAATCAGATCTTGGAACATTACTTGCGCAGCTATGTCCGGTCATGCAGGATACCTGGGCTAACGAACTTCCTCTTGCTCAATTTTCTTATAATAATGGGACACATGCCTCTACTGGGGTTTCCCCTTATAAAGTGACTTTGGGGTATAACCCCTTGTTTTTAATCAGTCCTTATCTGCGGCCAGAGGTCCCAGCTGCCGCGGATCATGCAGAGCATATCTATTCTACCAAGTCCTTGGTGTGGGATCATCTCACTAAGGCTATCAGAAACTATAAGCGTTTTTCAGATAAGAAATAGCTTTCCCACTCATGACATTGTGGTGGGTTCATATGTCATGCTTGATATGCACCATATGCATATGCAGGACCCTCCCAGAAGTTTTTAAGAAAGTTTTTGTGTCCCCATTTGGTGGAGAAGAATTTGGGGAATGATGCTTTATGGTTAAAGTTGCCATATCTCTGGAAAAAACATCCAGTTTTTCATGCATCTCAGATGTCCCCATTCAAGGGGACTATCACCTAAGATCCTAAGCTGATAGTGATTGAGAATGTGAAGAAGGCCAAAGTGAAGAGAATTTTAGCATCCCGCAGATCTCAGAGGTCAGTTCATTATCTCGTTGCATGGAAAGGTTATCAAGCCTATGAAGACAGCTGTGTAAAAGCCTGTGATTGCATGAACTGCATAAAACTAGTCAAGGATTTCCACATGTCCCATCCCTATGCTCCATGTCCCCCCACAAAGGTTGCAGCTTTGCTGGCGATCAAGTTGCCCAAGGCTCACAAAAATGTAGCCCTCATGCAGTTTCCCAGTGGTGGTGCCTCTCCTCTGGCAAAAGGAAAGGGTGTGTAAGTCCAGAGGAACGTCCCTCTGCGTGGATCAGGAGAATTTCCCATTTCCTAACAAAAGGATCTGAAGAGGGCAGCTGTATACCTCATCACACAGGGCGACCTCACCCATGTGGCAGACAAGTGCTGGGTAACAGCGCTCCCTCTGAAGATTCCTACCCCAGTCCCCATGCTTACCTCCACAGAGTTAGTTCACCAAATCGAGGAAATCTGTGCCAAAATCATTGGAAACTGTCATACACATGAGCTGGATAGTTTCTATAAAGCCAATTGTGCCAAATCCTCGAAATTGGAGTCAAAATGTCTGAAACATATGGGATTAAAGCCTGACAGGTGCACAACTCATAGCTGGAAGGGAAAAATAATGAATTCTCAGTTAAAATTTCCAATGACATTTAGTTATCAAGAAGTATGTTTGCCAGCCCTAAATTCCTCTCAAAATCATTGGGCCTTCTCTCAATGGGCATATATCACCATTGGGGATTGTTGCCAATAAGTCAAAACCCTCATCACAAAATTAGGATTTTCATTCAAAGAATCCTGCTTGGCTGAATGAACGCCCCAGTGACTGGGCACAGGTGGGTTGGTCATCCCAAACCCATTTCTGACCCGTTGGGACTGTCCCTATGTGGGGTGGCCATGGGTATCCCTGTTGCCCATTAGGCCAAATGCCATCACACTAACCACTGTAAACACAGTAAAGCCTTGGGTCAGGCATTTGTGTGTAATTTGATAGTGACTCAGCCCACCAACAATTCTTTCAATGTTGATTCAGATTGAAGTTGATATTTCCCACTCCCTCAAAAATTTGCTGGGTTAGGTTGAATTTTGAGGGCTTAATCCCTGCTTTGACAGAACTAACAAATCAAACACTATATGAATCAGTTGCATCAAAGTGAGAAAATTGTTATTCGATTTTCTTTATTCAGCTTTTAATAAAAAATTACTCTTCAAACTTTAAGTTTTTATTATGTTCAAATCTAAATCACCCTTCCTGCCTATATTTCCACAATCCATGTGCCCATGGCCATTTTGGGACCACAGGTGTAATACATCATATCCCTCAATTTGAGGCCAGGAGACTCAAAGTTTCAGAGTGTTGGATTGCTTATTTTTTGCTTCTCTTGGTCAAGAAATGTTCTTAGATACTACATCTGGATAATCAATTCCTAATAAAAACAAATCGATATTCTCTTAAGATTGTGAAAAGGGTGAAAAAGCGTATAGTTTATTACTCTTTAATAGCTTTTTAAGGGTAATCAGAGAGGTTTATTGGGGAAAATTTAAGCTGACCAAGCCTAGATCTTATAAGATAAACAAATTGAGGATTTGGTGAAAACTCATTATCTCAGTTGATCTAATTGAGATCATCTCATAGCTTGTGTTTAAACCTTGAGGTTGTGTGGCTCAAGGGAGCATGATTCAGCCATATTGGTTGGGGTTGATCACCAATTTTGATAATAGTCAACTTTTGTTGGGGATGATGTCAACGGAAGTTTGGGATTTTTGGCTGAATTGGGATTGATTCCCTTCATTCGCCATATCCAAATCTGCCGTTTGGGTAGAAATCCCAACAATACCCCCTCTAGATCTTTGTGCATGGGGGAAAACGGGCAGAAAAAGTGACTATGTACACAGTTTATGACTGTGCCCTGAACAACCTCTACAATTGAGTGTACATTGCCCCATCTATATATGACTCAATAGGGACCAGTCCAGTTGGTGCCCAAATTGTGATCATGACCTCCAGGCCAGTGATGGTAAATAGGATGAGGTCACTTGGTTGGGAGGTGTGTGTAGTGGATCATGCTTATCATTAAATTGAGCAGTTTCTCTACTGGTTGTGGAGGACAAGTTTTTTAGCAGCCAGGGCCTGAACTATTATGAATTCTTTTGCAATACTTCGCATAGAGACTTCAGGTGCTTCAGGAGAAGCTTGGTCAAGCATCGCCTGGACTTTGGAAGGCAGATGGGGATTTCAGCCATACAACACTTGGAATGGCGACATCAGAGTAATTCTATGGTAGCTAATATGATAGGCCAGAATTGCACTAGGCAAATATTGGGGCCCATGAAGTGGGTCAGTCATAGCCATTTTATGAAGGGTTGCAGTTAGAGTACCATTTACCTGTTCTACCATTCCATTGGTTGTAAGATGGTAGGGGGCGGATAATACCTGTATGGTTCATATCAGGTCAGCTAGATCTTTCACCAGCGTCAAGTGGAAATTTTGTCTGTTATTGGAAAGAAAGACATTAGGGCACCCATGCTGGGTGAAAATCATATTATACAAAATTTGGCGGTAGCCTTTGCTGAAGAGGTGGGGGAGCGATACAGCTTTGATCCACTTAGATAGATGATCCACGGCTAGTAGGAGGAACCAATGTCCATTGGAGGCTCTAGGAAGAGGTACCACAACATCAATGCTAATAGTATGGAATGGTTCACAGGGTGGGATTAATGGATGTTGAGAGCGGGGATTAGGTATGGTTTGGCTTTTACATACCAGACAGGACTTTAATACATCCTGGATAGAAACAAGAATTACTTCCCAATAACATTGGTATTAAGCCACCGGTAGATTTCCAAATTCCCTATGGCTGACTTGCCAATGTCCCTCTAATATGACGTCGGTTCAAGCTGATGGTCTTACATAAGGCACCCATTGTTTAGACACAACTTTTCACAATTGACCGTTCTTAATTTTAGATTTTCAGATCTTTTTGTTAATTTCTTTTGGAAGGTCTGGTATTCGTCCTTCCATAATGTGGTTGGCTTAAGAGGTCATAGAGTCAATCCTTTTTAGGGTCAGTGATAGTTAAAATGGGAAGCCAAAATAGGCAATCTGCGTTATGATGTATGGGCCCTTGTCAATGGATGATAGAAAAGTCGTAGTTTTAAAGTTTTAATTCCCATCAGGCTACCCTCCCATTGGGGTCCTTCATTTGCTGTAGCCATCACAGGGAAGCATTGTCAGTAATTATAGTAAAGTGTCAAATATAGATAAGATCAATAATTATTTTTTTTAGTACTAGATGGTCCCAAAAGATCACTAATTCTTAATAGCTAATAATACTGCCAATCATTTGCGTTCTGTAGTACTATAATTATGTTCAGCTTTAGATAAGGTTTTGTGTAATAGGCGATGGGATGGTCCACTAAGTTCTCATCATGTTGAGATAGTATGGCTCTGATGGCAATATCACTAACATCAGTTAAGAGGAGGAAGGGTTTATCAAAATTTTGATGCATAAGTACTGTAAAGTGGGAGAGAGAGACGCGTAGCAGGTCAAAGTACTGCTGTTACTCTTCTTTCCAATGGAAGGGTATCTTTTTATTAAATAAATGCACTAGAGGCTTGAAGATGTCAGCAAAGTGGGGAATAAACTGGTGATAATATCCCAAAATCGCTAAGAAAACTTGTAAGTCTCATAGGGATTATGGGGGACATCCTAGCAAAGCCAGGACCTTGTTATCCATCAGGGATATTCCGGCTTTACTTACCATATTGAACAGTAAGTCCATTTCACTCTGAAAGAAATGTAATTTTGACGGCTTTAGTTTAAACAAATTTTGCCATAACCTCTGAAAGAGTTGCCTTAGGTGATCTAGGTGCTTGGTAAAGGTTCTCAAGTAAATGTTAATATTGTTGAGATAAACTAGCAAAGAGCGTTTTAGATCACCTAAGAGTTCATCCATTACGCGCTGGAAGGTAGTGGGGGCGTTAAATAACACCTGCGGTATTTGAGTTAGCTCAAATAGTCCTTCACATGTGATGAAAGCACATTTTTCATTATCCTCCGGTGATAAATCAACTTGCTCTACATGCTAGCAAGATCCATAGCTGAGAAATAGTGGGACCCCAACATTAAGTGTAAAGAGTCATTTATATGCAGCATGGGTTAACTATCTTTGCAAATGATAGAGTTGAGGAAGTGTGTTGGGATTTTTGCCCATATTCATAGACTGCTAGATTACTTGGTATCGCTAGGGGAAATATCCTAAGGCAAAGTGAATTGGAAATCGGTTGGACCAAGTTTCAGAGGAACTACATTTGGGGGATTTTGGGATATTTGCCTGGTCATATCCTTTGGGAATTGATCTGGATGAATACTTAAGATCTCATTAGGTGGAGTTGCTGATGAAATAGGGGCATCTGATATTGATTAACTGTCAGGTGTACCAATTAGATCTTTCAGGTTTCATCACCAACTGATTGGGAATGAATAGTGAGTTGCAAGGCGAGTGATGCCACCTGCAACTAGTGAATTGATCAGTTGATGAAGTGACCTTCCATAATGGGTAATAGTCCCATTACCTAAGCAGGTCGCTAGCCAATTATGGTTGATTCACTTGGATTGAGAGGTAAACTTTAGGGACGTGTTTTATGACTCTATCCATTTGAGGTCTTGAGGATGTCCAATGACAGAATCCTAGCCTGGATGGGGAAGACCATTGCTGCCAAGATGAGGATGGGTGATATAATGGCAACAGCTGCCATTTCATTGAAGAGGTGTCAACCGAGGGTTAGACAGTTGAATACCCCACTATATAATTCTTTAGGATTTACTATAATAAAAAACAGCGTTTTACAGTACTTTACATAGTTTAGAGTTACAGTAATATTATCAATTCAGTGTATAGTTAGACTATCAGCTTTTATTGTGTTGTTCTATCTCAAGGATATTATTGCAGAGGGCAATAATTGGAAAGCTTTCAGAGAGAAGAGTAAATATCTGAGCGGGGATCTAGAGAAGAAAGAACCACAATCAGTGATAGCTGCTGACTGTGTGTTGAGCTGAGAGAGATTGTCACCAAGGTATCTTAGCGAAGACTAGGTGGACAAGATCATAGGGAGAAAATCCCTACAAGTACGACTTCATGAGTATTTAATTGGGAATACTGGCTGAAGCATTGGACTGAAATTTAGTTCATACTCAACTATGGATAATAGTCTCCATACTATTATTGATTAACAATCATTCTATACAACGTGACGCAGTGCACAAGGAAATCAAACCTGTGCAGTAAAAAGGTTACTGGGTTGCTTACTGATAACAACTAAAAGTAAATTTTTACACAGTGATAATCCATAACAACCTGGTGACCACGATCCTTTTTTTGAATTTTTAAGAGTGGGGAAGCCCATGGGCTTTTGGAAGGCACAAGTAACCTAGCCTCCAACAGTTGCTGTAACTCTAAGGCCACTTGAGCTTCCTCCACTTTGGATTTTTGATATGGTCAGGATTTAAATGGATGGTGATCCTCAGTTTTGATTTGATGTATCACTCTAGACCTTTTCCCATAGTCACTTGGCCCTGAGGAAATAATATAGCCATATCCTTGAGGAGGTTTTCAACATCTTGGCGCTCAATTGGGGTAAGATTATCCCCACTTCAACTGTCAATCAAAGCTATGGTGGGTGGGGGATCGAATCCTAAATCCTGTAACAATCCAAAACAACGCACATTGGCAATATTTTTGATAGGGCTTAGTTTTACATAAGCGATAGGGGCATGCTGTGGGACCTGGAGAGTTTTAGTGGTTAAATTACCTAATAAAATAGAGATAGATTTCCCATAGGCAGGATCCAAAATCCCCAGGCAGGTCAACGCTTCCTTGATGGAAGGGTTCGGGTGTCCACTAAGCTCCAAAATTTGATCAGGAAGGGTAAGAATCTGAATCCCCCTATCTACAATAACTTGTGAGCCCAAGGGTATTGTAATAGAATGTGGGGTGTACAGAGGGATCCACTCTTTGGCATCCACAGCCTCTGGGGGTAACTTAGTTTTTTCCCTGAGAAGGTGCTCAATTTTGCAAATGGAGGATGGATATTTGAGGAAGCATGTCCATTTTTAGGGGCTCCTTTATTTTTGATAAGAGCTCAAATATTAAAGGAAACAGATACACTAATAGGGACAGGTATTTTTCCTTGTGAGTGATGATGCAGTTAAACTCCCACATCAGTTGACCCCAATAAGCAACACATAATTATCATTTTCTAATGCAATGGAGGGGGCAGTAATTAAGAGAGTTTCCCGATTTGAAGAGGTAAGGCAGAATATGCTCCAATTGCCTTAGTAGACTGACTACCTGCTGTTCCATATTTAGCCTCATGGATCAAGTCCAGAGCCATTTTTATTTTTTGGATAGGTTGAGAGGAAATAACATTAACCGGTGAGCTGGTATCAATAATTGCCAGGACTTTAACCTTATGTATGACTACCTTGACTTGAACCACCAAAGATCCAAACTGGGAATTACCAGCTGATAGACTGTTGGTAGGGATTTGTAATGAAGCAAGTGGAGGATTCTGTTGTGGCCTAGCTCGGGGCTGTTCAATGCATTTGAACGTTTTGTCTGCCAGTGCTTGAATTTCTATAGAAGAGTTGACTGCCAAAATTCGTTGGGGTAACTGATCAACATTAAAGTAATAGAGTGAGGGGTGTTTATTTCCTTGGATAGAAAAGGGTACGTCAACTTAAGCAAGGGCAGCTAACACAAAACAACCTCAAGTGCTAGGGATTGAGCTAGAGCTAGAACAAGGGTCTTGAGACACTTAATTTCCGTCAGCATAAGGAGCCTCTTGCTCTATAATGACTGCACTTTTGTCAACTTTCATTGAAGGATGCGGCTGTCAGCTACAGTATAGTTTTTTCTTCTGCAATAAGTGCAGTATAATTCAGGTGTAGGCGAATTGGGGGGTGGAACGGCCTATACTTGGGACCAGGGCTTATTGGTGTTAAAACGAGGTGGCCTGACAGATTTATGTAGTTAAGTCGGAATTTCCAATATAACCTTTTTAATATGTAGAAGGGATGTTAAGTTAGGTTTCACGACTTTAAGATAAAGTACAATATTAGGCATATTTTCTAAATTCTGACAATAAAGCGGTGATGGCATCGTCTAACACAAGGTGATTCCCTACAACCAGAGTTTGTGCTTTGAGTTATAAATGATGGGCGAATTCACTGATAGTTTCCCCCTGATTAAGGAAGATACCCATTTAGGTCTGTTTTTGGTTGTTTAAGGTTAAGTCGCTATAGAATTCCCAAGGAAAGGCAGTCTTGGCATCAGTCCAAGTATGGCAATGCATCAGATAGGGGACCATAATGCCTTGAGCCATACAGCTAAAATAGTTGGTCAAGTGTTTAAGTTGATGGGTGTCAGTGGCTTCTTCCATAGCATCTTCATAACAAAATAAGAAGGAGAAGATGATTCCTTCACCTGGGATGTACTTCTCTTTGAACGACGGTTTGAATATGCCACTGGGCGGGGTTAATGGTTGAACAACTTTTATTGACATAAAGTGACCATTTTCATCTAAAGGAAACTGTTATTTCTGGATGTGTCATAAGGATGGAGGGCGTCCACTTTATTTTGTAAGGTATTAATATCTTCAATTATTGAGTATAACAGGTCATGGGCGGCCTGAAGGGCCGATTTGGTGGCAACAAGATGAGATAACTGCCAAATTTCGCTTTTGAGCTTGGTAGTTGCATCTCAAAGTTTGAGTTGGTGTTGCTCAAGGGTGAGGATTCGATGCTCCATCCCACGCATCATAGCGGGTAATTTAACCAAGGGTTTAAGGTGTTTCTGATATAGCATGAGATTGGATGCCATATGGTTATTATTCATAATTGGTGTTTTTAATTATATTTCACTTTGAACTTGGGGTGTACCTGGCAGGAAGCACCAGTTTTGTCTGGACCACAGGCGTAATACCTTGTATCCCTTAATAAATTGAGGCCAGGGACCCAAAGTTTCAGGGTGTTGTATTGCTTATTTTTTGCTTCTCTTGGTCAAGAAGTCTTTTTCCATATACTACATTTGTATAAGCTCTTCCTAATAAAAACAAATCAATTTTAACTTAAAATTGTGAAAAGGGAAAAACTCGTATAGTTTATTACTTAATACCAGATTTTTAAGGGTAATTTGAGAGGTTTATTGGGAAAATCTAAGATGCCTAAGCCTCGATCTAATAAGATAAACAAATTGGGGATTTGGTGCAAACTCAATTATCTCAGTTGATCTAATTGAGCTCATCTCATAGCTTGTGTTTGACCCTGAGGTTGGGTGGCTCTGAGGGAGCATGATAGAGCCATATTGGATGGGGTTGATCACCAATTTTGATAATAGTCAACTTTTGCAGGGATGATGCCCAAAAAACTTTGGGCTTTTATTGATTGAATCAGGATTGATTCCCTTCATCTGCATATTCAAATCCGCCATTCAGGTAAAAATCCTGACAGCCATGTTCAACTGGTTTTTTAGATTGTTAAACAAAACTATGGCTCATAGACACTAAGTGACTAAATTCCTTCCTAATTTCATAACAGTCGCTCAAGTAGGAGTGCCAAAAGCATTTGGGCTTGTCATTTGAGTGCTCCAGCACTTCAATTGGCAGTTCAAGCTAAAATTAACTTTCAATCTTCCTGAAAATTCATGACAACGTGGGTTGAGAGAAATAATAAAAAGGGTGATTTGAATTGCAGGGGAGAAGGGCTGAGGTAAATCAAGGTAACTTAATGAATCAGGGGAAGTGTTAGTGGGATAATTAGGGTGTAAAAATTTACTGGAGGGGTTGATTTATTGGAGGTCAACCCTAGTAATCTTTCTACTGCACAGGTTCGGTTTCCTCATGCACCTCGCGTTGTAAGAATTTATATAATATGATAATAGTATGGCAACTATTATCCATAGTCGAGTTAGAATTATCTTCAGGCCCAACGCTTTGGCCAGTATTTCTGATAATACTGAATATTGCACTACTAGGGATTCATTCCCTAAATCCTGTTCACTCAATCTTTGTTAAGTCCTCTGATAACAGTCCCTTCAGCCCAACACACAGTCAGCAGCAATCCCTTAGCCGTGGTTCCCTTCATCTCTAGATCCCTGATCAGATCTCTACTCTTCTCGGAGAGTCTACCAATTATTGCCTTCTGCAATAATATCCTTGAGATGAAATCTTTATGCTAGATGCTGATGGTCTAACTATTACTGAATCTACAGTCAAACTAATAAGGTTCTTTATTAGTTATTTCCCAGCCGTAAACTTGTGTCAATCAGTGAGTATTTTCCAGTGTATTACTACTGTTTTCTGCTTGAATGGTTTACTTTTTGAGTTTTTTACTTCTTTTTATTATAGCGAATTCTAGGGAATTTATAGGGGATTTGGCTGTCTAACCC
>JAKSZP010007167.1:0-53041 GCA_022478985.1 Massospora cicadina | reverse complement strand
TGATGTTCAGATCTCAAATGGCCGGAAAGGTATGAAGACTAATTTATCAGCTGGAATGCCTGATAACTTCAATTTGATTAACATGCCAATCAAACAAATCGCCTCCCTATCAAAGTCATTGGAGATCAACCTCAATGGGCAGGCTATAGCATCAGATGTCATCAATGAGGGTTTGAAGTCCCCTGTGGACAATTTGGGTGTTGTGGCTGATGTGATGCCACTGACTGAACAAACGTCCCAGCAACTGAGCATGGGTGGGTTGGGCGTCCCAAACCTGTTTCCAACCAAATGGACCCATCCCTATGTGGGGTGGCCTTGGGGGATTCCCGCCACTTGTCAGGCCAAATGCCATTGCGCCAACCATCAGAAATGTAGCCAAGCCTCAGTTTGGACATTTGAGGTCAAACTGACAGCAACTTGGCCCACTGCCAAATTTTTTGATGTCAGTTCCCAGGGAACTAACCCGCCCATTCCCAAATAATTTGCTGGTTAGGTCAAAATTGAGGGTCCTGATCCTGGCTTGTCACTACCCCAATTGACCACTATTTAATCAGTCGCACTGCACTGAGAAAATTGTTGGTTAATTTTCTTCCTTTTCCTTCCAATAAAAATTTTGCCTGAAAAAACAAATCAATTTCTTTATTATACTGCTCCTTCTGACTGCATCCCTGATGGCATTTCCCTGGTGGCCTGTCGGTCTGTATACCATATGGGCTCTACCAGTACTTGTGGTCACTATGGCCCCCTCTGTCATTGATTGGATTCAGTGAGTCAGATATTTTTGGCACTATAACCCCACTATCATGAACTTCTGGCAACAGTACATGGGGGTCTTGTAGCCTTACATCCACCAACTGCAAGAGAGAATCCGCCTCCTTGCCTCCCCGGTTGAAATGACCCCATATGCTGATGAACTTATTAAAACTATTTCTGTGATCCCACCCCCTGCAGAAAGACCCTCTGGGTCAGGAGTGGGCTCATTGTGGTTCGTTGTTGAGATCATACTCACTGTTGTGCTACTTCAACAATTTGTCATTTCCTAATGCTCAGCTCCATATAACATCATTCAGTCAGCAATGCCTCTGGCATTCTGGCTTGCTTTTTGGGTGCTTACACATCCTGACTGGCAGGCTGGTCTAAACTTCTTCTGACATTTCCACGACATTTACCTAGCATTATTTTGTGGGTATAATTCACCAAATATTTTTAATTTATAAAGTTAATAAACCATCAATCCCTTATTTAAAACTATTGAGCTATCAAATTAACCAAAAAATGAATTTACCACTCAGCTAAAACAATTTTTGAACTTATAAAACAGCCAAAAACTACTAATCACTTATCAAAATTTATGAATCTATCAAATTAAATGAAATGAAAATGCTCAACCAAAATGCTATATAACTACCATTAATAATTATATACATTTTAGATCTTATAGAACTGCTATTAAAATTTATATGATTACAAATAGAATACCCATGCTTTGCTACAATGTTTATAAATTACCAGATGACTCTAAATTATTTTAGTTTTTACAATAAGTAGATAGCTATTAATAAGTTTAGAAACCATTAAACCTATTAAGTACTAAATCCTTCGTCACTTAACCAAACTCAATTAAGCCTGCCAAATTAACTAACCCATCAAGAACTTACCTGAGTTTATTAATCCCATTTATCAACCAAAAAATGAACCACTACTCAGCAAAAATCAATTGTTGAACTTGCAAAACAGCCAAAGACTTCCAACTACTTATCAAAACCTATGAAACTAATTAATAAAATAAATATGAAATTATTAGCCAAATTGCTATCTAAAAAATATTTGAGGTGGGTCACCTTGGGACAAATATACCACACCAAGAATTTTTTAGCCAGTGCAGGTTTTGAACTCAAAAACTGCACTAGGGTGGAAGCAGTTTTACCTGCCAGGCTAGCCACCCTTCCAAATTGCTATCTAATTACTATTAGAAACATATATGTTTTAGATCTTATATAGAACTATTATTAAAGTTTATATAGTTTTATTAAAAAAGGTATATCACAACTTTTAAACTTTATAAAGTACTTGTGTCAAGTTTGGTGATTTTTGGTTATTTGCTCTAGATAATGCATCTAATATAGATAAATAAACAGAATGATAGTTTTGTAAAGAAAATTTTGGCTAATTTTTGTTAATACCCAGTTTAACAGATTTGTTTGTGGGATTAAAGTTTACCTGATGATCCTAATTAATTCTTTTTTATATTTTAGATGGTTATTAAAAAATTAATAAATTATATTATATTGAGTCAATATAAAATTGCCAACCACTCATCCATACCCAATTAAACCTATCTAACCAACTAAACCACTAAACCACTTAGCTAAAACCATTAGATTAAAAATCAACTAATCATCAACCGCCTTGTAAACCAAAACTAAATGTATCAAAACAACCAAAATCACCAACCACTTACTAAAACCAATTAACTTTTTGAATCAACCAATCACTAACTACTTTATTAAAGCCGTTAAGCTTATTAATCAACCCAAAACTACCAACCGCTCTCCAAAACCATTCAAACTATTAAATCAACCAAATATCAAACTTCTCAGCCATAACAATATAGTAATTTTCAATAAAAATATATAAAGTTTTTACTTACTACACAAAAAATTTTATTTTATTATGAAATTAATAATTTTTAAACTTCCTAAACCTTCTCCATGAAAAAATACTTATATGTGCTAACTTTCATGGTGATTGGTCAAACAGTGTTTGAGTCTTTAAGTAACAGATATACCAGCATTCTTTTATATAAAAATACAAACAAAGATATTACTATTTCTAAAAATTAAAAAAGTATTTGTGCCACATTTAATAATTTTTAGTTATTTACTCATAAAATAATCCATCCTATCTTTTATTTAACTGAGGTAAGCTGACCAGGGGACAGACATTACCGAATATATGTAAAACTAAGAGAATAACTAAGAAATATAAAAATTGGGCACCCAGGGTACTCAAGTTACCCCTGTTGCCAGCGGGACTGCCAGGTATGGGGGGGTTGGTGCACTACTCCAGGGGGGTTTCCCCTACTATGGAGCAGGTGTGAAGGAAAGGGTCTGTGTGGAGGAACCAGAGTGGGAACCATGATTCTATGAGCGCTTTTTTTCTTGGTCTCATATATCCATAGAGCCAGGCTTGGAAGTGCTCTAGTAAATGGACATGGAATCTGTTAATAATCCCATGAATGGTTGGGACTGTGCCCTTTAACGCATCTAATGCAATTGTGTGTATTGTCCACATTGCAATGGGTATTATTAGGGAGCGGAGTGTAGATGGGATTGGTGACTTGATCTGGAGCGCGAAGATACTCTTTGATATCAAAAATTCCTGTTCGTTTTAAATCTTGAGCAGGCGTGCGACTTCCTGCCATATAGCTTTGGTTGGGGGGCATGTTTCTAGGCGGTGATGTAGGGATCCCTCCCCTCCACATACTGCACATGTTTTGTGGAGGGAGTTGGAGCAGTCCGCCATCCTATAGGTCCTTCTCAAACAGCGCCAGGCGTTTGCTCTTATCCTTGGTTGTAGGAGTGGGTGGTGTGTCATTTTCCACATTGCTTTCTGTGTGGTTAAATCATAGGGAATGTCCAGCATATCTAGGTATTCTATCCTAGCTATGCTTGGGGTTGTTGCGAGCATATCCCTCAGGGGGTGGTTTTCTGGGTTTCTTAATTTGAATTGGGGGCTGGGTCATCCCCTTCCCTGTATAGTACCCATGTTCTCTATGGTCCATCCCATATGGCGGATAGTTTGGAGGATATGTTTGAAATGAGGGGAGGTTCCATGTGGACCCGTTGCAGTAGGGTGCTTGGCAAGGTATGAAAGTAGTCTGGGTGGACTATGTGGGTTGGTTAATTTGAGCGCCTGTGCAAAGTTAGTCCTTGCTGCTCTGGACCAATGTTGTTGCGGGAGGTCTGGAGCAAGGATTTCCTTTATCCAGGTACCTAGGATGTGATTGGCATGGCTCTCAAAATCTATTAGTCCCATGCCTCCGCTTGAGCGTGGGCCAAATAGTGTTTCCATCCATATAGGAGGGTGAGAGCCAGGCCACAGCCAGCCCTGGATAAGCGCGCAAATTGAGGTTATAAAGGTAGGTGAGAAGGCTATCGCATGGGCCTGGTACCACAGTATTGGGAGGATGAGCGAGTTAGCAACTGTAACTCGTCCTGTTAGTCCTGGGGCTCTTCCATTGAGGGAGGCGACGCGTTTGGATACCCGTTGAAACAGGTTACTTTCCATTGTCTCATTAGCATATCCCCCTGATTCTAGCCAGATTCCAAGGTATCAGACAGGAGTGGTGGTGGGAGGTGTTGCAAAGGGTAATATAATTGGGTTTTTTCTTAAAGGTTGGTGTGAGGTTCTGATGTTGTGGCCCAATTGTTTGTGTATTTGCCTAAGAGGATGATTTCTGTCTTCCTTTTGTTGAGCGATGCATTGCTCACCTTGGATTATTCCTCTAGAGTGTGTTCCAGCTGTCAGGCATCTTCATTGTTTGCTTTACCTGCTACGCAGTCATCTGCAAAGGCCAGTATCTTGACTGTTGGTTGTCCTTGTGCGGTTATCCCCATGAGACGTGAGTCAGTTACTCGGAGGAGCAGGTCAAAGCTGAAATTGTATAGCAGTGGGCTGAGGGGATCCCCTTGTTTGAGCCCTTTGTGTGGTTTAATCTTGTTTGTTAGGAATCCAGGGCCGCATACAGCCATGGTTGCAGATTCTGTTAGGAGCATCGCCCATTTTATGAATCTTGGTGGGAGTTTGAAGGCATGTAGACATTCTTTTAGGTATGGCCAGCTAACACGGTCATAAGCCTTTTCCTGATCCAAGAAGACCAGGGCACCAGTTGCTTTGGATTGGCAAATATTTGCAACAGGGTGAATGTTGTTCCATATTGAATGCCCTGGTATAAACCCAAACTGGTTGGGTGATAGGACGTCAGATGCAATTGCGCCTAATCTAGCTGCTAGAGATTTTGTTAGAATTTTTGTGTCAGTGTTGGAGAGTGCAATTGGGCGCCAGTTGGCCAGGTCCAACTTGTCACCCTTTTTATACAAGGTTATAACGTAGGATTCATGGCCTCCTGGTAATAGGCGTGTTTCCAACAAACTCTGGTTCATTGACGCCAATAGGAGGGGCAATTTGTTGAAAACATTTTTTGTAAAATCCGTAGGGTATCCCATCAGGCCCTGGGCATTTCCTACGTGGTGCACCGCGAATTGTTTCCCAAAGCTCCTCCCTTGTGATAAGGGATAGTATATTGTAATTTGGTGGTGTACTTTGTATCTTGTCATTTTGAATAAATTCTTTAATTTTTTGTGGATCTGTTGGCATATCGCAATATAATTTGGTGTAATAGTGGTGTACTTCTGCCTTGACCTCCTCAGGGTCAGTTGCCACAGTGCCGTTGGTCTTGCGGACCTGTGTGCACGTGGGCTGGTTTCCGCAGGAGTGGAATTGGCAGAAAAAGTATGTCAAACAGGTTTCGCCTTCCTTTATGAACTTACCTTTGTTCAATACTTTGATTCTGTGTTGGTGTTCAAAGATGAGATTGTTAAGTTGGGCTGAAATTTCTGCCCATTTGCGTCCCCAATTAGGGCTATAGCCAGATCTCAGAGTATTTATTTCCAGGTGGTCTAGTTCTGCCAAGGTACGCTTGATTGTGGCTGTGTCCGCGGTGTACTTGCATGATGCAATATGTCAGGTTTTGTTGATTAAATCTTTTTTGAAATTTTACCATGTTCCGATGGGATCCAAAGTATTGGAGCTGTGAATTCTGGGTTTGTAGCCTTGTTTTCAACCCAGTCAGATATCTCAGGCAATCTCATATTTTCTGGGTGAAGCTTTCTCCAAGGCGACACCTGTGTGTGGGATTGGGTTGGCACTAACTGCACCATAACTAATCGGTGATCAGAAAAATTGATCTTTTTTGTTGTAAATTTAGAGATTCTTGAGTGGTGGGATTGTGGGATGAGGATGTGGTCAATATGACTCATTGATATGAGCAGTCCCTCACGTATGTTGGGTCTTGTCATATGGGGAAGGATTGGTGAATTGGGATGAAGAGCATCCTGTAAGCCAAGAGATGCCTTCATTGTGCGATATTCAATGTGTCCAGGTGGGTATCCCCTGGGATTAGGCCATCGATCTGTATTGGGGTTATCCCAGCAGTTGAAATCGCCTAACATGATGATATCTGGTGGGAGAATGAGGGTAGAAATTTTTTTCAAAATTTTTTTTTCTCTCAGTTGCAGTGCATGGTGCATAGATACATGCTAACGAAATTATTTCATCTTGGCATGTGATTGTTGCTACCAGGACTCGACCATGTAAGTGTGATGATGAATTTGTAATTTTAAATTTTTTGTTGTTTTGGACTATCACCCCACAGTGAGATGTCCATACTGATTGTGATGGTGTGACCCTGGTTGACCAGGATTATTCTTCCCCTTGTAGGCAGTGGGTTTCTTGGATGGCCAAGATGTCTACAAGAGGTTTTTGCAGGAATGCCAGCTTTTGGCTTGGGATGTATGAGCCCTGGCTCCCGCGATATCTAACGTCCCTATTGACACTGAGGTGCCCATGGCGCCTCAGGAGCGGTTGGGAGGACCCTCTGGTCCTATCCTACCGCGGCTCATTTTGGCCATGCTCCACGTCTGTATTCCAACTCTTTCACTGCCATTGTTGGTTCCCTTGATCTGACCCAATGAATCAAGGGAATTGCGGTTTTTTGCATTTGCATCAACTTTTCCTGCGCAGGTCTCATGTTTATTTTTGATGTGGGTTGTTGATTGGATTTTATATTTTTGAGATTCAACTTTTTTGCATTGTGCACCTCATTTTCACCCAAATTGTGGTTGCATTGTTCCTCAGTATGTGCATGACTGATGACGCTTTGTGGCTCAGTCTGGTTACTGTGAAAATTTTTGACCTGGGCATATTGTTCTGATTGGTTGGTTCAGTGAATATCTGAAATATCCTCCTGAATTTGTCTGTGCTTAATGGCAGATTCCGCATGTGCTGCCGCTTCAGCTGCTGCTCTCTTGTGGGCTTTTTGTGCTGCTTTACGCTGTTTACTTGTAACTGGGTCCACGATGGAGTATAGTCCATCTTCACCTCAGTGGAATGGGTGGTGGCCATCAGTCATTTTGGCGAAGTTTTCATTATCTTCATCCATAGCTTCTTCACAAAAATCATTTTCCATTAAGCCCTCTTTTACATGGCATGCATGTTCCTTGTGGCCCAGTGAGCCACAGTGGTTGCAAATGGGTGGTGCGCATTCCGATGTAACTCAGAATGCAGCCTACTGGCCCCCATCTGCAAAGTGAAATTCTGCTGCATGGGGAATTCTGGATAAATCCTCTTCCACTTCTGGGAAGGGGTTGATTACAGCAATAGCTTTGCCTGTGCACAGGTTGAGCATTAAGCGAAATTGCTGTAATTCAAGTTGTTGGATTTCTCCATAGGCCACAAGACCTTTGTGGAGCTTCTCCTCGATTACCTTATGAGGAAGGTTGGTGGGGAGCGAGTCAAAGGAGATGAACAAAGTTTTTGCTTTGTTCCATCTGGTGCATGCGGTGAGCACAATTTTTTTGCCCTCAGGGAGGGCAATTTCCATGCAGATTTTTGCTGCGGCATTGGCTTCATCAGCTGTTTTAAAACCAATATTGATCCAGCTGCATCCCATGTTGTTGGTGGCTACATACACCACGTGAGGGAAAAGTGAGGGCTGTGCCTCACATGTTTTCTCCCACAGGGTTGGTAACTCATCCCCAAGGAAGAGTCTGATCCCGTGTTCCACCTTTGAAAAAGGTTGGTTGAATTGAATGTACATGTATTGCACATGCTTTACAGTAAATACCATAAACCCAGATGGTGTCTGAGTTTGCGATTTCTTTGCAGATTGAGTTCCTGGTCCCCCTCCAGGGCGTTTCTTGCCCCTAGTTGCACTGTTAAGCGCACTGCTTGCTGTGACGCTCACCCATGTTGTATTATTTTTGCCATTAAAGTTGCCCATGTTTCCTGTGTGTAATTATCCAAATTTGCTGTTTGAATCAAATTGTAGTAACTAAAGTGATTGTTATGAGAAAGAAAAGCAATCCATCCTATCTTAATATGTATAAAAATTACTTTATGTATATATGTATATATGTGGAAGGCAAAAAATCTCTTAAAAAGATTGAACCAAAAATCAGCAAACTTGGCACACAAAAAAACTACAAATATAGGGAATGGTCATAGGCTATTTTCAAAAAAAATATTTTTTTATAAAAGTTAGATATAAGAATGAAAAAATTATTTGGTTCTAATATCAAAAGTATATTATTTCAGGTGAGTGTTTTGGTTATATTCATTTAATTTGATAGTTATATAGGTTTCAATAAACGGTTTGTAATTTTTGGGTGATTTAAAAGTTCAAAATTGGTTTTGGGTAATTGGTGGCTGGTGAATCTAGGTTGATTTTATGTGCTCAATGGTTTAAGATAAATGGTTGATGTTTTAGTTAATTTGATAGTTTCAATTGTTTTTGGCTGAGTGGTTGGTGATTTTATAATGATTTGATAGAATTTTTTTTTAATTTTATCAATGACCATCTACCAATATAAAAAAGAATTGGTTTGGGAGCACCTGGTAAACTTTATACTTACAAATAAAATTTGGGTAAAACTGGGTATCAATGAAAATTAGCCTAAAGTTCTCCTTAAAAATATCATTTTGTTTATTTATATACTAAAGATTATCTAATAAACAAATAAACCAAAAATCACCAAATTTGACACAAGTACTTTATAAAGTTTGAGAATGTTTATAGGTTTTATAATAAAATTATAAATATAAGAATTATATCAGTTTTATATTTTATTCAAGGGTGGCTGACCTGGGATGATACTACACTATTAAGGGGATTTAAATTAATATAAAAGGAGGATAAAATATGATAATCTCCATGCACAGTGTATGATAGGTCAGGAACTCCATGGACTGCCTTGCTATTCACCATCTCAGTTTGGGCATTAGTACTCAACGCCAACACAGTCATAATTGTACCTTATCAAAAGTTCATCTATCTATCAGTTTTATATAGAAAGATTAAAAAGTGTATATTTCTAATAGTAATTATATGTCAATTTAGCTGAGTGTTTTAGTATCCATTTAATCTCAATGGTTTTGTAGGTTTTGATAAGCAGTTAGTAGTTTTTGGCTATTTTGTAAGTTCAACCATTTGTTTTTGATGAGTAGTGGTTGGTGTTTTTTGGCTAATTTGATGGCCTTAATAGTTTTAGGTAAGTTATTGATGGTTTTGTTAATTTAGCTGACTTAATTAACTTTGGCTAAGTGGTTGGAGGTTGGAATATCCAATAGGTTTAACGTTTTTGAATTTTATTGATGGCTATCTACCAATAAAAAATAGAATCAATTGATTATAATCACCTGGTAATTTATAAATTCAAGCAAATCTGTAGTTACTTGGCTAGTATACACATAGACAGATAAAAAAAATTTATAATTTTTTTAAAGTAAAATTTTGGTTAATTCTTGTTGATACTCAGTTTAACACATATTTGTGAGTTTAAAGTTTACCAGATGATCCTAATCAATCTTTTTTATATTGGTAGATGGAAGGGTGGTTAGCTGAGCAGGTAAAACTGCTTCCACCCCAAGTGCAGGTTTTGAGTTTGAAACCTGTATTGGCTAGAAAAATTCTTGGTGTGGTATATTTGTCCCAAGGTTGACCCACCTCGAATAATTTTTATATTGGTAGATGGTTATTAAAAAATTATAAAATCAAATTGTATTAAATCAATATAAAATTACCAACCACCTAGCTAAAACCAATTAACCCTATTAAAGGAACTAAAACATTAACCATTTACCTGAAACATTAGCCCATTAAATCATCCTAAATTTACTAATCATCCCACTCAGCCAAAAATAATTGTTAAACTTTTAAATAACCAACTACAAAATATTTTAAAACTTACCAAAATTAATCACCTTGTTGAATCAACAAATCACTAACTAATTACTAAAAATAAAACTTATTAATAAACCCAAACCTACCAACTGCTTGCCAAAATCATTTAATCTATTGTATTAACCAAATTTAAAAGTGTTCAGCCATTATATTATATCAATTATCATTAAAAACGTATAAGATTTTCACTTGTTACATATAAAACTTTTTATTTTACTAGGAAAACTCAAAAGATCCTTCCTTATTGCACATCTACAATATCTAGTGAGTATCTATGTAAAGTTTCATCTTTCTAGGCCTTGTCATTGTTGAGATACAGTGGTTAGTGAGTGAGTGATTGAGCTTTGGCAAATATTATAAAATAATATATTGGTACATCTGAGCAATTTAACATTTGGTTTATTTGATAGTTTAATTGTATTTTCCAAGAGATTGGTGGTCATCTGGATGACTATCAAGTTAATCATTTTTAGTAGGTAGCAAGTGATTGGTTGATTAAATAGATTAGATAGTTTGCAAAGTAGGTGGTGGTTTTAGGTTGATACAATAGGGTTAATTAGTTTTGAGTGAATGGTTAAATGACTTTGACTGAATTAATAGGTTGTTTACTCTTAGTCTTATCAATGGCCTTCTAAAAATTTACATAAACTAAAATACATTTAGTGTTATCTGTTAATAGTCAGCTTACCTCAAATAAACAATATTACCTGTTAAATATAACCACAAAAAATACTGGTTAAAAATGGCTAACATTATGATAAAAACTAAAGTTAATTGATAAAAAGAAAAAATATATTTATTGAAAATTTGCTTTTCTTAAAGAGAGAAAATTATATAAAAGTTAAAAAATATAAAGTAAAAAAATAAATCAACCAAAAAGTTGTACTAAAAAGTAAAAAATAACTCTTTTCCAAGTAATTTTCTTAAAGAAAATCTTATATACAACTGCAATAAAAGCAAGGCATGCACATTTATATACAATCATATATACAGTCTTCATTTGTCTATATTTTATACTATATTGTAAGTATATATATATACATATGCATTCTTATAATATATAATATATATTATATATTTATATAATATATATTGTCATGTTTACATGACTTTATTGAGGGGATCAACTGCCATGACAAGGCTGGGTGTCAAGAGTCAAGAAAAGTTTAAGTTACAGGACCTCACTGACTTAAGGCACACCTTAGATCAACACTGGTTGCAGGCCAGATATAATCAGGTTAGTTCAGGGGAAAATGCAAGATGCCCATCCATGTGTTACAGCAGTGGTGTTAAAACAGATGAGTTTCCTTCTAAATGATGATGGTTCAGTTTAGTTGCTCATAGAATGGAGGTTCAAAACCCATTCTATATTTAACAACTTCAAATCAGGATGCCTCAGCTTGCAATTAATCATTCAAGTTTGTTCAATCTTGAGCTACAGTATCCTGGCCAATGGTGGGGTACACCAATTAGCTCATTTAGACTTAAAACCATTTTCCCCATTTGCAACTCACCTCCTCTTGCTTAAAGCATAGTTCTCAAGATCAACCTTTCTCATTGATCATCTTTCTTTTAATAAAATCTCATTGTTTTATATTTTTTATATATATGTTAACTTGGGCTACCTGTGCGCAGAGCTCTTCAGGGAGGTCCTTAACAACATCAGCCAATTAAATGCAAAAAATTGACAATTGTAGCTGGTGCACCACTGGGCTACCCTGGTCCCCTCCAGACTGAGCCACCCAAGCCCTACAGCCCAGATCTCCACTTGTATATAGACTTCTCTTTGAGGTTTACCCAAGTCTTGCTGTTTTTTTGCTTTTTATTAATATATACCATGTTGAACACCCTTGTCTAAAGCTTTTTAGCTCAAGCCCCCTTTGTGGAGCTATACTTCCAATAATACTGACAACAGGTTCCCTGGAATTATGGATGTTCACATGCACCACTTCACTAGAAACTGGAGAGTTATAGACACTCTCTTAATATATATATATATATATTGTTATATAATGTATATATTAACTTATAAAAAGTAAATGAGGCAGGTTGACCTTGTGACAAATTTAACTCACAAGTTTTTTAGACTGTGATGGTTTCAAACCTGTATTTAATCAAAACCCAACCCAGAGTGGAGCAAAAACCACTCTGCTATGCTACCACTCCTCTATATATCAACTTATATATATATAGGATAATATATAGTCTATAATATATTATATACAATGTTATATAAAATTTATAATATATATATAATTTATTATATCAGTATCAATATATTACAAATGTTATATATATATATATATATATATATATATCATATATATTTACATACTTTGTATGATAGTATGTATGAGTATATCTAAGTGTGCACACCTTGCTATTCTTACAGTCATAAGAAATTCTTAAAGTAGATTATTTGGCAAAGAAATTATTTTTTACTTCTTAGTACAGCTTTTTTGGTTGATTTTGTGTTTTTATTATATATTTTTTACCCTTTATGTTTTAACTTTTATATTATTTTATCTCTATAAAAAGCAAGTTTTTAAAAAAAAATTTTAATTTATTTTCTACTTTTTAGTCATACTTTAATTAAATTATTATACATTGTATTAGATAAAATATTAGGTTAATTTAGATTTTAAAGATAGCTTAAATATTCAATGAAACCCCTACCCCTCACCATTTTGCTCCTCTACCCAATACAGCCCCTTCCAAAGTGACCACCAGCTTGCCTTAGCTGCGGTGGCCTCTCCTCATTGCCCAAAACTATGCACCGCGGTGGCCCAGTCAGTGGCTCAGCTCCAGCATGGCCTGCCCACCATCTTCTTCCCCCTGACTTCCCTGAATCTCCCTGCAGTGACATCTCAAAACTATTTGATGATGCTGAAATTTCTGTTATGAATGTCGCAACGCTTGCTTCATTCAACCCCTCAGCCAAAATCACCTGCCACAGTATCTCCCTTTTCACCCAACTTCCTGAAGCCTGCAAAGAAGCTGAAGTTCTCCTCACAGCTTTTGTTGAAACACTTTCCCATCATTATCTTGATGCAGAAGTGGAAAACTCCTACTACACTGACCTCAGCCCCCACTATGCAGATGCCCCAACGCCCTGGCTCAATGCTCTGATCCAGTACTGTAACCAACACCCCTTAATTGAGGTGGGTCTTTCTGAAAACCAACCCCCTGACCCCTCCTCACCCTCTGCTATGGTGGGTTAAGCAGTTTCTGCTTCCCACCTGGTTAGTAGTTTGTTTTGCCATTTTGAGTGCTGTGATCAGTACTGTCCATCCCCTGGTCAGCGTACCTCAAATAAATTGAAGATAGCTTAAATATTAAAAATTTCTCATATGTTTTAAAATATTAAACAAATTTTTATTCAAAGTTTTACAGTATATATAGTAATCAAATAGTAATCTTTCGGATTATTAAAAACAATTGTAAATTTCAAAACATTTTTCTTGTCACATAATACATTCTTTAGATTTTAGTTGTTGATAGAGCTAAGTTGATTTTGGCCAATTGGGTGGTGTTTTTAGTTAATCTGATAAACTCATTTGGGCTCTGTCAGAATGTTAGGTGGTATATTGTTTGGTTTGATAAGTTTATTTTTTGATTTATTATTGATTTGATAAATTTAATTACTTTATAAACTTAAGGGTGGCCATCTACCATTATAAAAGCTAATAAGATAAACCTAAGCAATTCTTTGGAAAAACGTTTTGAATTTTTAAATTAACTAACAATTAAAAACTACCAACAACTTACTAAAACTAATTAACTTATTAAAATAACCAATCACTAAATGCTTTCTAAAACTATCAAGCTTACTAATCAAACTAAACCTATCAACTAATTGGCAAACCCATTAAAACTATCATATCAACTTATTTTAAACTGCTTAGCCATAATAACATATCAAATACTATTAAAATATATAGCATTTTGACTTTATACATATAGACTTTTCATTTTAATAAAATTAAAACATTGACTATGAGGTTCATATGAACCCTCTACCATTCATCTATATCCAAATTTTAAAGTCTCTACATGCTGTAATCTTGGCTGATCATTGCATATACATACACACATACACACTTGTTATTATTATTATTTAAAAGTGGTTATGCCAGGATTTGAACAACTGACCCTTAATAAAATGAAAGTTTAGAGTCAAAAGCTGAGCTGATTGTGCTAGATTTTTTTGAGCTGATTGTGCTAGAGGAGGTATTTTAAAATTGATTGGACTTTTGATTCAAAGTTTTGCTTTAGATTAATATGTTTATTACCCAAATGACCACTAACTACTTAACTAAACCAAAAAAATATCAAATCAACTGAATATCTAATTGCTTAGCCATAACTATATACCAACTACAATCATAAATATATATGATTTTTACTTAATACATATAAAACTTTTTTAAAACATGAACAAAATTTTTCAATGGATTATTATATTGTCATGGGGGATACATAAGTGTCAAATTTTAAAACCTCTAGCTAGTCTAGAAGGTAATTAAAACCAAAGGATTTGAACATCCACCATTGTGAGCTAAAGAAAAGCAATTAAAATACAACTGCCTTTCAATAATTTAAATAGAATTTGACCTCTTAACCTCATGATGTAAAAGAATGGATTATAATTTAATTACCACCATAAGCAACGGCAAACACATTAACTAATATTATAAATTTAATAATATATTAACTAGTAGGTGCATTAAAAATATGGATGAAGCTGTGGCTACTTACTAGTATAATATTATTGTCACAGTGCAAATTTAAAAACTAAAACCTTCTCCCTTGAGCCTTGAACTGCACCATGATAACACACCTACATTAATCTTCTCTGCTACAGTTTTTTATAATAAAGCTGTGGCAGCAGAAAATAAACCTCTGACCTTCATCCTTTACTGTCAGGGTAGGTGATTTACTACTTAATACAATCTGGTGTGAGATAAATTAATTTCAAAAATAAATTAACTCTTCTGTGGTTTTTGGACCAAATTCATGAAATATACTTGAACTAAGGTTAGTTTCATATAAAGTTAAAAGATAATAAAAAAATAATATATATATATAGTAATATATAAGATTATTATATCCTAACAGCAGTTAATTAGGTCTATAATTACAATGTCACAAAAACTAATTTATGCTAAAGACATAAAAACACTTTTCATTCAACTTTTAATTTTAAAGATTTTAGGTTGTTACCACCACATTTGATTTTAACCCACCAGTTGCTTCAGGAGAGGGACAGCAGCCAAAAAGATGTGCAACCATGATTTTGTAAAATCTACCAAAGTTGGCATCCAGAAGTACATGAGCGCTGAAAAAGCAAAACAGTAAAAAGGTGCATGCCCAATATGGCGCTACACACCTCATTACAAGAACAGCAACTGCCCTATATTTGAAGGAAAATACCTTTTCACTTTGAGCTCCCACAGTATCATATGTATTTAATTTGGCTGTAATGGCTGGATAGATTTTTATGAAATAGGTCCATTTGAGCATAAGGTGTGTAATCAAAAGTTAGCTCTTCATAAGGTTCAATGTTCCAGGTGGCAAAGAAGGCAAGGTGGTGCAGCTGGGGACTGTAGTTATCTATGAATACAGAGTAAACTGCCATGTTGGGTTCACATGAATGGTTGAAGAAGTGACTTTCATTTCCATAGTTACATGCATCAATGGTGTAGTCACAATCCTCATGGAGGCCATGCTCAAAGTCCAAGTTAAAAAGATAGGTAAACTGGCATGCATAATATACTTTTCCTTGCCGCTCAGCTCTTAGAAAAGGTAATAACTTTCCCAACATATTCAATAATAAAACTACCCTTCAAAATGTTTTGCATTGCATGTACACCCCAACCCTTATTCAAAGTTTTATAGATTTGTAACTTTACTTGCCTCCCTCACTGTACAATGCAGTTACTGCAACTCACAGAACAGCTGCATCTGCTATTGCACTCATAAATCCCATATTTCTTTGCAAGTTTAAGTTGTCTATTGAGGTTGTATGTTGGGAAGAAACTCTCTGCTTCCTGATGCAGAAAGCAGCTGCAAACCTTGTATGCGCTGAGAGGGCATGAGCCTATACATTTGCAGTCAACTGCATTGTTTTTGGGTTGAATCACACCCTCCCAGAAAATGTTGTGATTGATGGATTTGAAATCATCAGGGGGCCCTGAATCATCAATATCATTGAACACTGAGATGATGGGGCTATTGTTCTTGCTAAACATCTCCATGAAGTGGCAAATATTGAGCAGGAGAGTAGTTATTGTGCCAGTAGAAACAACCGTCATCCAAGAACCCACATAGAGTAAAAAATAAATAAATAATAAAATGAATACCAGTCTATTCCCAAGTATATCAAACTCAAAAGCATCAATAAATTCATCGCAGCTGAGCTTTTCTATGGGCATCCAGCTGGACCTATTGGCATATCCCTTCCATTTGAGAAGATAAGATATTGATTTATAGGATTTTAAGTCTAAGGGCTGTAAGGTTCTTACGTTAAAAGTTTTTCTGGCCAGGATCATTTCTATCTACACTATTGATCAAGCATAAACAGTTAACTGTACCTTAAGTTCCTCTCCAGCCAAATCAGAACTTACAGTAAAAGGTGTGGACAAATCAATACAATTCTTTTTCAAGTAAGCCTCAGAAAAGAAAGCAAATCATCTGATAAAGGTGATACATAACCCCTATCTGGCTCAAAAGGAACAATTTATTCACATTCAACCTCTAAAACACCAACTTTGATCTTCAATTTAGCTAATGCTTGGCATCAAAGATGACATTGCATAGATCTAACAAAATATCTTTATCGCCAACAAACCATTTCTCTAAGAAGAGGGATTTGCTTGATTTGTCATTGCATTTTTCTTTGCTCTGGTCAGACTCATCTAGATTTTGTAACTTGTCACCCTCAGATATTATTGTCAGATCTGGTAAATCACTTTGCTCAACCCTTTCAGTCATTTCAAAAAAATCATCCATTTTTTTGGCCTTAAATTTTGCACAAATTTCTTAGCTGGCATTCACTCTTTTTAACTGTCTTTGGAAAAGAAAAAGGTTATCAATTCAACCTGTAGTATGTTTTTTCTTTTTTTTAACATGTTTGTTTGCGCATAACTCTGAAAATACTGGACCAATTTGGATGATCAACTTCTCCAAAAATTGAGGATGCTCCAACTTAGGTCCCATTTTACTTTTGTAATTATTGGTCAAGTATCTGCCCATTAATCTTTTAAATAAAAAAATGGGCTCGGAAGTGATAGATTTCAAGTGTGAGCATGTTCATCGCTGGATAAACTTTATTCTGGCATCAGTGAAGCAATAGCTTCGAAGCATTTTTGATGTCCTATGGCTGGGATATGTTCAAAATTCAGTCAGTATGAGCTCATAGCAGGATGAGCTTAAATTATTATAGATGGCTATTGGTTTTGCTTAATTTGACCAATAAAATCATCTAAATTTAATAAAAATATATTAATTTAGATAACAATCAATAAATTTACATAGATTGACTAATAAAAGCAACCAAATCTAATAAAATAAATTACTGTAGATGGTGATCAGTAAAATTGGCATATGTTGACCAATAAAATCAACTAAATTTAATAAAATAGGTTATTAGTATATTTGTTTATAAGATACTATATATAAAATATATACAATGAGTTTTATTTTTAGAGAAATAGTAAGGGGTCAAAAAGGATATATAAAGATAGTAATATTTAATAAAAGTAGGAAAAGGAACCAATTTTAAAAATGCACTATTTTTTTAGGGGAAAAGAGCTGGGAATAAAGGTTTTTGGGAAAAAAAGAACCTCCTTTAAACATCGATGAATCCCCCTTGGGTTGGGACCATCTAGTACTAAAAAAAGCCTCCTTTAAAAAAGCTCAAATAATTGAGAAATTAAGCCTACTCAATAAAACCCTTTTTTGAAGTCAGTGCCATATTTTAACGGACTTATAATAGGCATTTATAATTTATATACTCAGTAATATCTATTCTAAGTTGCTTATAGTTTACACTTGGACCCAATCCAGACATAAAATATAGTTTGTATTTGTGAGCAAAATTTTATAATTTAGTTTAAAATATGGCACCAACTTCAAAAAGGTTTTTATTGAGTAGGCTTAACTTCACAATTATTTGAGCTTTTTTTAAAGGAGGCTCTTTTTTCCCAAAATAATTTTACTAAAAAGAACTTCTATCTGATGACAGAATCCAACAAAAGGAGCATACAATCATTAACAACATTTGGTCTCATGCTAAAAGCCAAACTTTATTAAGTATTCAACATCCTCTTCTATGCTCGTTCCTTGATTAACTCTTGTTAAAGGAAATTTATATCCTAATCCATAAATTATAAAATCATGCTTGTGGGATAAACTTCAATCTTGATAAGGAACGATCTAAAATAATTAACTAATTTTTTAGTATAAAATCATACTATAAGCCTGCTCCTAATCTTCTTCCATTTTAATACAAATAAAAATCTATAATATATTTGCCAAAGCCTACTCACTCACTCATCACTGTATCTCAACAATGACAAGTCTAGAAAAATGAAACTTTATATAGATATTCACTAGATTTTTTAGATATGCAATAAGGAAAGGTTTTTTATTTTATAGTAAAATAAAAAGTTTTATATGTAACAAGTGAAAATCTTATACGTTTTTGATGGTAATTGATATAATGTTATGGTTGAGCAGTTAGATGTTTGATTGATTTGATATTCTAAATGGTTTAGTTAAGTGGTTAGTGGTCATTTGGCTAATTAACAAGTTAATTAAATCAAAACTTTGATTCAGAAACCCGATTGATTTTTAGGTTACCTCCTCTAGCATAATCAGCTCAGCTTTTGGCTTTAAACTTAAGATTTTATCGAACTTTGTTGTTCAAATCCTGGCACGATCACTTTTTAACCGGATTTGAAAAAGGAGAATGTTCTCAATTCGACTTGTATGTATGTTTTTAACCGACTTTGAAAAAGAAGGAAGTTATCAATTCGACCTGTATGTATGTTTTTTTGGATGTTTGTTAGCGCATAACTCTGAAAATACTGGACCAATTTGACTGATCATCTTCTTCAAAAAAGAGGATGCTCCAACTTAGGTACCTTTTACTTTATGTAAGTATTGGTCAAGTATCTGCCCATTAATTTAGTAAGTAAAAAATGGGCTCAGAAGCGATGGATAATTGTGGGACTAATACAACTCCGGATAAACTTTATTCCGGCACTGGTGAAGCGATAGCTTCGAAGCACTTTTGATATGTCCTATGGCTGGGGGATATGTTCAAAATACAGTCAGTATGAGCTCATAGTGGGACGAGCTTAAATCATTATAGATGGCTATTGGTTTTGCATAATTTGACCAATAAACTCATCTAAATTTAATAAAATGAATTATTTTAGATAGCGATCAATAAATTTATATAGATTTACTAATAAAAGCAACCAAATCTAATAAAATGAATTACTGTAGATGGTGATTAGTAAATTCAGCATACGTTGACCAATAAAATCATCTAATTTTAATAAAATGAAGTATTGTAGATGGTGCTCAGTAAATTTAGTATAAGTCAACCAATAAAATCAACTAAATTTAGTAAAATGAGTTATTAGTATATTTTTTATAAGATATTATATATATAATATATACAATGAGTTTTATTTTTAGAGAAACAGTAAGGCATCAAAAAGGATATATAGAGATAGTAATATTTAAAAAAGTAGGAAAAAGAGCCACTTTTAAAAATGCACTAATTTTTTGAGGGGAAAAGAGCTGGGGGTAAAGTTTTTTTTGGGAAAAAAAGAAACTTCTCAAAAAATTTTTTGGGAAAAAAAGAACCTCCTTTAAAAAAGCTCTAAAAAGTATGAAAGAATTGAAAATTTAAGCCTACTCAATAAAACCCTTTTTTGAAGTTGGCGCCATATTTTAACAGATTTATAATAGGTATTTATAACTTATATACTCAGTACTATCTATTATAAGTTGCTTATAGTTTATACTTGGACCCAATCAAGACATAAGATATAATTTATATTTGTGAGCAAAATTCTATAATTCAGTTTAAAATATGGCACCAACTTCAAAAAGGGTTTTATTGGGTAGGCTTAATTTCTCAATTATTTCATACTTTTTAGAGCTTTTTTAAAGGGAGTTCTTTTCTTTCCAAAGTTTTTTTTGTAATCATTTTGGTCCTTGTCCGTAACATAAATATATAGTAGATTTGGTCTTTGTTCATAACATAAATTTTTGGTAAATTTGGTCCTTGTCCATAACATGAATATTTGACAATTTTTCCTCAGGTTGGGACCATCTAGTACTAAAAAATATTTGACAAATTTTGAAATAAATATATGTAAATCTCACTTTTTAAACGCATATATGCATTTTTAGATTTACATACCTTTTGGTTTTTAGATGCATATATGCGTTTTTAGATTTACATCACCCTCATTTTTGGATGCATATATGCATCAAATGACTGAAAGGGTTAAGCTTTGAACTAAGCTGAGCCTCATTAAAAGCAAAACTATTGTCGCTTACTTGAGGCTCAGCTTGTGTTGTAATAGTAAGAGGCATCACATCTCCTTTAGGCTCTAGGATGCCAACATGTGTAACCAATTGGCTGCCACCTTTTGAAGACTTTTTGGCCTTTGAGCTTGAGATAAGCTTTTTAAGATCATCAAAAAATATCATTAGATTTACCAGTTCTTTGTTCAGAGCAGCCTGATGAGAGAAAACTTAGGGAACATGATCTTTTCCTTTAGTTTCTTTAGATGCGGGAAGAGCTTTGGGGTTGAAACTAGTGGTTTGTCCCAACTTGTCAATATGATTGTTTGGTAAGTAGTTTCTTGTACTCCTTTTATGGCAGTAAGATCCACGTTTTTTATGGATAAACCCCCTCATATAGGTGCATCCAGCTTCTCAATCCACTCAGCTGTTGCAGCCAGTGGATCCCGCTCAGAAACTCAAACTTCATAAGCATTTGCTTGAGCTTTTTGAAGTGATTTTCTAGCCAGTTTCTTGGATGTTAATTTCTCAGATGGCTGGGGTGAAACACAACTTAAGTTATCAAAGTGAAGCTTTTGGCCCTCAGATTTTGATTCTTTCAAAAACCCACTCTGGCTCAACAAATTCTGTAATTGGGTGTCATCTGTGCTAGGGAACTTATTTTTATTACTAACATCTGGTCTTGTTGATTTGTTTGCTATAAGATCTTTTGATCTTATAGGAGAGCCCCTAGCACCTTCCAAGAGATTATATACTTTGTTTTTCTCAGAGGCCAAAGTGGGACACCTGGAACTATAATTTGTCTCCTCTAAAATTTCTTTAAAATTTAAAAAAGTTTTTTATGAGTTGTGAACCGCACCATTGAAATCAGATTTTTTAAATAGTTAAAAGTGATAAAAAAGTGTAAAAAGTCACGGCCAAAGCCTAACAGTAGGCCTTAATCCTTGCAGTCTCCATGCAGTGAGAGGCAGTAACTTAGGTGACATGCCATAAAGCTGCCTACACTGGATGCCCCCAGAGACAAATTCTCAAAAAAATGTAAAAAGGACTTTAAACAAACGTTACTAGTAAATACCTTGATTAGTTTGACAAACAGGTTGGAACCCATATTTTATAGGATGAAAATCTTCAGAATCTGAGGTCAAGTCAATGAATACACCCTCCATTTTGTGAGAAAGTGTAGCTTACACTAAAAAATTTAATGGTTAAAAGCATTCTAATTATCCAGAAGAAGGCTCAGAACAAATAAATAAAGAAGGCCCAAGGTCTTTAAGTAAAAATGATCAAATAATTTGACTTAAACCTCAAGATTTTTATCTAAAAATAAATACAGAGTTTTACATTTCAATATTTTTGTTTCCAAATTTCATATTTTTCTTTCCACTATACACATTTCTTATTTTTTGCAATGGTTTTTTAGAGCAAAATATGTAAAAAATGCTGTGAAAAGTGGTTTTGAAAAACTTGAAAAGTGGAAATGTTGATATTAAAAATAAAAATGTTATGAAAACCATAAAAAATGTGATATCCTTACAAATGCAATGAAACCCTATACACTAACTACTTAAGCTAAGAATTAAGGACAAGGAAGAAGTATTTGGGTTGGGACCATCAAGTACTAAAAAAAAGAAAGAGTACAGATGGACCTGAGCTTTTGCTTACCTTTGATTTCCTCAGCAACAAGGTTTGTGTGAACTGGGTGAACAGCTTTATGGATTGCTAACCTTACTTAAGCCAATGATTTTGATATGTTTGTGAGCAGTTTTAGACTTGCATTCAGTAATTGATGATATGCAGCCTTTTAAAATGTTTTTAAAACATTTTCTCTACATACTGTGATGGCCATCTAACTATAGTGGAATCTTATTAATTGCTTTTCTTTAACTCACAATGGGGATGTCCAAATCTTGCAATTGATTATTAACTACCTTCTAGACTAGCTAGAGGTTTATATTTTGACATGCTTATGTGTTTCCCATGACAATATAATAATCTACATATATAATTAAATTTACATATTCAAAATAAAAAGTTTTATAAATAAAAAGTGAAAACTCTATATGTTCTCAATGGTATTTGCTATATTGTTATGGCTGAGCAGTTTGGTATTCAATTAATTTGATATTTTAAATTGATTTTATTAAGTGATTAGTGATCATATGGCTAATTAGTAATTAATCTAAATCAAAACTGAATCAAAAACCCAATTGATTTTAAAAACCTCCTCTAGCCTAATTGGCTAGAATTCTCTCTCACATACATCACTTTTTAAATCAAAAAGGCAACTGAACAAGAATTGAGAGAGCAACCAACTGCCAGTGCGCACTGCAATTATAGAGCAGTGAACCACAGCCAACCACCCAAGCATTAGGAATTCATTCCACCTGTCTGTGCGCAGCATATAGAAATGGATAACTTGCCTGCGCAGATATTAAAAACAATAATAATATGAAGGATGCTATGATGAACATACCATCTAGCAAACTTCCCACTGGCTCAAGCCCCACATGACTAATAATGGGGAAGGGCAATACAATCTGTGTACATCAAGTAATGATTTGGCAACACAAACAATGACAAAACGAGCAAACGCATTGAAGGGTCATGTTGCCCTTGCAACTAGCATAGATAATGGGGTTGACTCCCTAGGATTGGTGACCACTGACAACCAGATGACAAGAGACACCTTAGGGAGTGAGGCCTGATGCTGAGAACAACAGTGTTGGGAATATTCCCCACTGAACCTTAACCAGTAGAGGGGTATGGGTCTCACAGGGTGAGAAAAATTTGTAGAAGTAACAAAAAACCTGGATGAAGTATTGGTTGGATCCAAAACTGACTCAAATTTGATTGATGAAAATCAGCAGCTCAAACCAACAGAGCAAAGCCATAAAAAGTTTTCTGCTGACATGGAGAAGCTTACTGAATCCACTCAGGTTATTCAAGTGAAGAAGAAGTTGGGCTCCAGTTCTGACAAGGCCCAGTCAGGGGGGCAAATGGTCCCCAACCAAAATTGATTTGGCAACATGAGCAAATCATCAGGCATGATCCCTGATACACCATTGGGTACAATCCTGATGAATTTATGTTGACAGGGGGTTCTAGCTCAACCAAGAATCGATGGCTGATCCTGAATGGACAATCAGGAACAAACCCTGACAAATTTAAGCTGTCAGAGGGAAAAGATTAGCACAGGGCCAATTGCCAAACTAATATGAACCATCAGGGACCAACCCCAATGGGGGTGAAGCTATATTGGGGACCAAATCCAAGGGATTGGTCACTCAAGAAAATTTGGCAAAAAACTAAAAATTACTATCAGAAGGGGCTGAAATACTGACAGTGGTCAAGTTGGTGGCCAGGGCCCTGGTAAAATATACCCTGATCCAGTCTTACATGTTACTGCACTGAGACGTGTCAGCCTACAAAGTCAGACAATGGGAGGCCTTCCAGTTCCCATACTCTATGGTGACTCAGTGGGTCTCCAAAGGTATCAAACCAGCCATTGCAGCTATGTGGTGAGACCACAAGTTTTCCACCAGAGCGGCCAAATGCTGGCTCAACACCCAAATCTTGATTGACATGGCAGTACTATTCAAAGAATCATGAGTTTGGACTTAAGAGACCCTGGAATGGATGAAAACCCCGTGGAGAACAAGGTGATTAAGGCCACAATCCACAAAGATTTAAAACCGGTGGATGCAAAGGCCTGGATGGAGGCCAGCATTGACCTTTTAGATGTGACGGAGTATAACAAGGCAGGCATTACAGCATAATATTCCCAAGCTGTCAGCAGCTCAGGCCTCAACCCAACAGATCTAGCCAATTATGCGAAATGATTCCCAAATGCCTTGACTGCCCTCAAATGGGCCCAACACACCACTCCAGTGGACACAGCACTGAAATGGTATATTACCACGTTCTCCCCAGAGGAGGCACTACTGCAGATTATGGCTGGGGATAAGGCCACAAAGCCTTACACTGGTCATACACCCAAATTTCACCAGCCACTGCATCACACCTGATGAAAGCGGGCTGGACAAAGGAAAAGGCAGTGGAATGGGGACCCTTTAGGGATTGGTCACTGGAAGAGGCCATCAACTGGTCCACCAACAGATTCACACCAATGGAGATAAAATAATGGTTCTGAGCGGGGGCCAGTATGGACCTAGTGCACAAATGGGAGGAGCTTGAGGTGACTAAAATAATTTTGAAACCCTTAGAGGCCAACCATTTCTGATCAAAAAGTAGAAAATCTGGCACGATGCTGCAACAATTGCCAAAGCTGCAGACTGGGATGCAGTGGGGTTCAACCCTGAATCAGCCCAATCGTGGATGGAACAAAAGATTTCACCACAGGCGGCAACGGTGATGAAAGGGGTCACAACCCCAGACTTGGGATGAGAATGGCTCAAAGCAGGGATTTGCTTCAAAACCATCTGGGATTGAAAGCAATCCTTCCTGGAACTGATGCTCGCAGCCCCATATGCTGCCAAAGGTTTCACCCCCCTCTGAAGCGTTTCAATGGAGTGAGGCAGGAGTTTTGGCAGCCATGGCATGAATATTTACAGATGGGGGCTAGAATAGTGTCACAGTAAGGGACTGGTGCCATCATAGCTTGGTTATGCTGGAGATCCTTCAAAAATACCTCTACTCAATGTGCAGCCCAGAATCCGCCCTCAAGTGGTACCAACTGGGGTTCTCATTGATGGATGCCTTAGAGTGGCAGAGCCTCGAAATTGGAGCATAAATGGCTAAAAGTATCATCCACCAAGGTATCAGCACTCACCAGATCGAAGCATTTCTCAACTGGGGTTAAGCCTTGATGAATTGGTAAGCTGGATTTTGAAGGGGAAGACCCCCGCTGAAGTACCTAAACCAAGCGCAAAAACCAAATCCTACAGTTCAGCGGCAGCGCATACTGAAGACAACACCTGGAATGGAGCAGGGAGCCACATTGAGTACATCTGGAAGTTGATCAGTGGGGGCTTTACAGACCGCCAGGCACCAAAATCATATTTAAAGGATGCTACCAAATCCACCTGCAGCTAGTGGAGGAGGAGGAATGGTCTGACCTGATAATGTCAATTTATCAGGAACTTGATGAAGTCCTAGCTGGAGAGGACTTTGATCACCACTGGGTGCCCAAATGAGGCTATATAGATATAGCGATCCCAAGAAAATTGGACTGCAAGAAATTCCTCAAAATTGGCATCAAATACAAGGGGATTTATCTGCATATGGAGCCAACTATATATGCCAACCAAACTGCAAGGTGGGTAACCTTCCAGAACCTTTTTTGACTGATTGCAAATAGGAGTAGGTACACAAAGCTATCTGGACTGGATTATTGTACTATGGGGAAGTACAAGAATTTTGGAAAGATGGTGGCAATTACATCATGAAGTGCCTCCACCCCCAGACAGTGAAAGCGCTGTATGAACTGGCACCCTGGATGAAACCAAAAAAAATAGCCCCGCTCTAATTCATCCACCTTCCCAGCTTAGACATGGTAGTATACATTGAATAAGAAGATGCCAAACAAGTGTGATGGTTCTGTTACCAGACTGGTCACACAATGGCTCAATGCCACCATCATAAAGGGAAAACTACATGAGAATACAAATATGACCCCATTGGTGGGATCACCAAGGTTGGTACCAAGACTTTCCTCCACCCAAAAGCCTGATAATGAATCCCACGCAACCTAATGGAGGTAGCAGATATGAAACGCCAACAACAAGAATTGGACCTGGCACATAGAGAAGTGGGGGAACAAGAAGTGGCAAAGCGACCTGAAGCAGATGATAAACTGTTTATAAATCTGAACCCCAAATCTTATGCAATGGATGAGGGAACTGACCACAGACTAACAGAGAAACGTCCAACTTAAGCGGCCTGGATGGTCCACGAGGAGGAAAGATGGCAGAAGGTGAATCTGAAGAAGTCTCCCAAGCAAGGATGGAGGCAGGAAACCAGAAAATCAAAATTGAAGCCTGACAAGCTGAAAGTGAATACCAAATCAAATCAGAAGTCATTGGTAAATAAACCTGAGGTGACCAGCAAAAAATCAGCAGGTGCAACAAAATTGAAAAAGTCAGCTGGACAATTGCCAACTAAAAAATTGAGTTCTGCCACTAAACCAAATGAAGGGGTGTGAATCTGAATGACAGATGAGGGGAAATCTTAAGCTTTACCAGCAGGGGACAAGGGACACCTGGGCCCAATCATAAAACCATCCCCATTATCCATTGACATGGAGAGGGGGATGGTGACCAAATTTCCAGTAACAAGATGCCCAGGAATATAATCCCAGTCCCAACCAACTGACCCCAAAAACCAAATAATACACCCTGCCAACCATTAATGCCACCATCATCTACCAACCAGACCTCAGTATGTGACTTGTTCCACAACTCAGACAACACTAAACCTCATACCCGTGGGTTGAGCAGCCAGAAATGAGGATAGCAACCATAAATGCTTGGGGGATGGTGAGCATACAAATGAGGATGAGGAAGATGCACCATTTAAAAACTAATAATATTGACCTAACTTTTATTTCAGAAACACAAGCTGGTAACCAAAAGGAAATGGTGCTAAGCTCAAACTGCGATGCAAAAAACCACCTGTGGTCCCACCAAATAGGCTACCAAGCCCTATGGATGGACCATGTAGAAATTGTCACAATGGACAAGAAAATAGACCTGGAATTTGTGGAAGAAACTCAAACCAGTAGGATCTTGATAGTGACAGCTACAAACAGAGAAACTGGCAGGAGTATACGAGCAGTAGCAGTCTACACCCCACCAAAGCTCCATGAAAACCATTGTCAGGATTTGAGATAAAAATTTGTCTCAAATTCCCATCTTCCAAATCCAGCCATGCCAAATCGGTTGTTGAACCCAGCCAAGATAAAACTTTTTTGGATCATCCTTACCTAGTACTGAGTCACGTGGAGCGGGCTTTCCAACTTCTCAGTCAGGTGAGTGACAATATCCATTGAGGACGCCCTCAAGGAGGCCTTTCCAGAAGGTTAGTAAAGATCCTGATTGGATGAGGCTCCAAAGAACCTGAAGGCGTCAAGTCCCAATGCACCCTATAAATATCAAAGCATTTTGATTTATTAAAATATTTGGTAAACTAACCTGTAATTTCCATTTCCTCTTTGATGCTCATTTCTGATTTTCCAGCTTCAAGCCACTGTGAACCCCAGCGCCAGTCCAAAAAACTGTAGCGCCAACAAAAGTGGTGCTCACTACAGGGGCTCCAATCTGACCCAAGTGAAAATGTTGATCACAAAAAATGGAAACCAACAGCAACCCTGATGACCAAATGATTGGTCAATCGAGGAGCATTATTTGATGGGTTAGTTCTTCATGATATGCAATGCCACCCTCGCAGCTGGAAAGGCTAGAGTTCCGCGCCGCCTTCCAATTCTCGCTGCCCTCCCTAGATGGGGGCCAATATCAACCTCAGTTTGAACACACCCAAGATGTCATCCAACAATTAGTCCTTGGCATATACACTGAGGGCGCCCGCTCCAGCTGCTCCCGCGCCTCTTCCATGCCATCCACAATGTGGGACCTCTACTCCTCGGCCATATTACCTGCTGGGGAGCTTACCTTGGGGCCTGATCGCTACCTTTGTAATTTCGTCCATCCTGCAATTCATCACCTCCTCCAGTTAGTAGGATTACACCATCAGGAGGTCTTTTGGCACCTAGGGCTCACCCAAAATTTACATTCATATATTATCAACTTCTATGATGCAGCCTCCTCCTTTGTGCATGACAATCACAAAGCTATACTCGATAACTGATGACTAATTAACAAGATCTGCAATCAACTGGTGGTATCAGATAGCAGCGTCTCTGGCTACCTCGAGGAGCAGTTTTGCCAAAATGCTCAGCAGTTTGAAGCAACATGGACCCAATGGTTGCAACAAGCTGAAGAATTGCTACAATCCCTATAGCAGCGCTACTGAGAGCTGGCCTCTCGTGACTACTCCCCACAGCTGCCAGGCCAGAAGGTCCCAAAGGGCGTCAAGGGCCAGCAGGACCTGAGGGATCGCGTGGGCCTCAAGGGCCTTCTGGCCCCCTGACCTCGGGCAAACCCAAAGACCCCTGGTGAAGGGATATAATAACTGCTCTGGCCGCCCTGCAGGACCAGATCCAAAAGGTGGCCTTGGGATGCAAGCTCCGAATGGACGGTGTTCCCCTCGACCCCAGGGTCTCCATCAAAGCGCTATCAGATGAGATGGATAACCTCAGCACTCATGAGGCTCACCAACGTTCACATTTCCTGGCTCGAGACAACATGTCATGGGTTCAAAACCCAGTTGGCCACCATCAAAAGCCAGCTCCAACTACAGAACGCTGAAATTCAGTCCTTAAAGGAGCAGGTTGCCAGAAAGGCATCCGCTTCCACCCTCAGTCAAAATTGGGAATACATCCAAGAAGACTTGGAAGGCTTGCGGAGGCGTCTATATCAACGGGCTCCTTGAGAATATGCAGAAACAGAGATCTCAGAGCTGACGCCTATCCCAGGCGTTAACACCCTCTCTACTCCTATTGTCACTAACTTTAAGCCTAGCTTCAAGGAGAAGTTCACCCACAGATGGGAGAGCATCGCCTCCTTCTTGTATGCCTATGAGAGTTCCATGGAGGAGGCCACCAACTGACAAAAGGTGAAGCACATCCACTCTTGCCTAGACACCACTGCCCAGAAAATTATGACTCCCCATCTGAAGGAGTGTAACACTTGGGAACAGGTCCGCATCGCCCTGATCCAAGAGTTCAGCAGTAACCAAACCTTGGCCAACCAGAAGCAAGCATTCATGGCCATTCAACTTAACAAAGGAGAAACCCCTATGGTGTTTGCCAACCGGTTCTATGCTCAGGCTCAACCTTAGGTTATGACAAACTATATCACGCTGGACGACACCATCACCACCGTCATCTCTGCCCTGGGGTCCTATCCTGAGGTCCAGATGCACATGATCAGGCAAAAGAGCGGGTTTACTTGTATCAAGGAGATCAAGGAGGCCCTCAACGAGATCCCTGCCATGATCCTGAATTCTAAGGCTGCATCCGCTGGCCCCTCTAACCGCCTTAGGGTCCATGTTATTGAGAACCAGAAAAACCCCCATCCGCGGTGCACCTATTGCAATGGCTTTAGGCATAGCACCAAAACTTGTTGGAAACGTCTAGCTGAGGAGGCGGAAAAAGGGCAGTCAGCATGAAGGACGAGGCGCTCCATGCTGACACCCCTGTCCAGCCTCAAGTAACCCCTACACACAAACCAGAAGCCATTAACCCCAAAGAAGTAGCTGTGGTATCTAATGACAATAAAGACATTGATACTGCTTAATCTTCTTCTGATGATTCTCCTATGTTCCTTATGTTGCCACCTCAGTTTGGAAGTTTGGTCACCTGAGTCACCGTCTGGGTCCACAAGATTCCAGTTTACACCATAGTCAACAGTGGCTCCCCCATGAACGTTATCTCTTCCAAGCTGATGAAACGCATTAAGATCACTCCTGACATGCCGCACTACATGGTTTATGGCACGGCTGGCCCTCAGTGCACCTGATCCATAGGGGCCTATTCCACTCTACTGATTTGGTTCAGGAAGCTCACTTTAGATACAACTGCCATCGCTTTGGACAACACCAGCTACGATCTACTCCTCAGAACCCAGCTTCTTCAAGACTATTCAGCTGTTATCCACTATGACGGTGGTTTTCTCTCCCTTCTAGGACACCGAGTCCCTCTGGTTTTTGAAACTGCCCATGACTCTAGGGCTGATGTCAAGGCCTGAGCCTGATTACTGGAGACTGAAGGATGAATTGATTAGCTTGAGTACCACATCTGGGGCACTCAAGTCTGGCTGCCACCTCCTGCTGTGGATGGATCAGAGGGGATGCCAGTTTACTTGCCCCAGGTGACTACCGTGCCCCCAAAATCCCAGGTCATTGTCAACACCCAGGTCCACATCAACATTCCTTCAGGGTATTTACTGGAGGTCCGAGGTCTTGATAACCCATCTCTCAAGGAAGTGCTGACCTGCCCCAGAATACTTGATCCAGCATATGCTGGATTGATATCAGTGTTGCTAGCCAACCTGACTGACAAACCAAAAGTTATAGGACCTAACCAATCCACCGCTTACATTTGCCTGTTACCAATGGGGGCTGTTGCTGACGTCCAAAGCTTTGGGGATTTGAGGAACCTTGGCTTGGAGTCACCACCCTCAGTTAATTTAGTCGACGATAACATAGAAAAGGACCTCTCTGAGGAACAGCGACTTAAAGTTCAAAAGCTCCTGGAGGAATACTTGGATCTATTCTCCACTTCAACTTATGATTTTGGAAGGATGAACGGAATCCTCCACCATGTAGAAACTGGGGATGCCCCCCATTTTGGTCCCAGCCTTACCACAAGAGCAAGGTCATAGAAGCTCGGGTCATGGTAGAACTCAAACAGCTGCTTGACGCGGGGCTCTTGGTCCCTCCGCGTAGCCCTTGGTCCTCCCCTCTTTTGCTGGTCCAAAAGAAGGATGGCAAGCACCAGGTGGTGATGGATTATTGACGACTCAACTCCATCACCAAGAAGGACTGCTATCCTCTGCCTCATATTGACGACTCTCTCCAGCTGCTTGCAGGTTCCCAGTACTTCTCAGCCATGGACCTCACCAGCGGGTATTGGCAGGTCAAGCTTGCTCCCAAAGACTGAGCCAAGTGTGCTCTAATTGCCCACAAAGGGCTGTTTGAGCCTACCCAGATGCCCCAAGGCCTCTGAAACGCCCTGGCCACGTTCCAGCGCGCCATGGATGGGATCCTTGGGGACCTGAAGCTCTCCTGTGTCCTGGTCTACCTGGACGACATCACCATTTTTTTGCGAACTTTCAACGGACATGTTGACCACCTTAAGGAAGTCTTCGAGCGTCTCCAGAAGGCCTCCATCAAGCTCAAGCTCTCGAAGTGCTCCTTCTTCCAGCCTGAGCTAGAGTTCCTAGGCCATAAGGTCTCCAAGCATGGCATTCAACCTATCCCCAATAAGGGTGATGCTATAGAAAAGATGTCACATCCGCAGAGTCTATGAGATATTTAAGTCTTCCTAGGTATGGTGGGCTATTACTATCATTTCATCCCACAGTTTGCCAACCTTGCTGAGCCGTTGTTCTACCTCCTACAAAAAATGTTCCATTTGAATGGCAACCTGAGCAGGAACAGGCCTTCAACGCTTTATGTACGGCTTTATGTATTAAACCTGTTCTAGTTCACCCCTGTTTTGACAAGCCTTTCTTGCTGTTCACAGATGCTAGCGACGTCAATGTGGGGGCTATCCTGGCTCAGCACAATGAGAACCAGATTGATCATCCCATAGCTTATTTTAGTAAGACCCTAAGCAAGGCTGAGCGAAACTACAGCGTCACTGAGAGGATATGTCTAGCAGTTCTTTTAGCCATCAAGCATTTTCGGCCCTACCTCTACAGTACCCATTTTACTATCATTACTGACCATTCTTCCCTTCGATGGCTGCAACAAATGAAAGACCCAGATGGATGGTTGGCCAGGTGGGCCCAACAACTACAAAGCTACAACTTCACCATCATCCACCGCGAAGGTGCTATTCACCAAAACGCTGACAGACTCTCCAGGATGCCAGTATTAGCAGTCCTGACCCCAGAGGAGGATCGGCTCTATGACTTGATAGGACATCCTGAACGTTGGGAGCTGGAATCCCCCTGGGTCCAAGCCAAAATCCGCCGGATGACTCAAGACACCCAGGTCAAGGATGGATTACTCTACAAGAGAGTCAACAAGAAGTGGCTTCCCTACATCTGACCCTCCTCTCGCACTGATGTCATCCTGGAGTGCCACACTACTGTTGGGCATGGTGCGGTCAAGAAGACCTATGAGTGGCTGAAGTCACGCTGCTACTGGGACTGAATGGTCGAAACCATCCAAGAGGTTCTGGAAGCCTGTATGACTTGCCGATCCCAAGACTGGGCCAACCCTCAATATCAGCACTCCATCATTGCACCAACCAAGCCCTTCGTTGTCATTAGTATCGACGTGGTGGGTCCCCTCCCCACTGGTCTACATGGTCACAAGTATATAATTCTTGCCATAGACCATCTGACTAAGTGGGTCGAGGCGATCTCAGTTCCTGAAGCCACAGCTAAGGCTACCACCTTGTTCCTTGTTTGCTCCATTTTCACCCAGCATGGGTGCCCCCAGACCTTGCTCTCAGACAATAGTTTGAACTTCACCTCCCAGGTAGTACAGGAGTTAACTTCGCTATTTGGAACCACCCAAAGTTTTGCTGCTCCCTATCACCCTTCTACTAAAGGGGTGGTAGAACGGGCTAACAGAACTCTTGTCTCCATCCTGTGGAAGTTGGCCGCCTCAGATTCTGCCCGCTGGAACCATTATTTGCCCAGCGCACTGCTTGCCTACTGGGTAAGCTATCACCGTGTTATCAAAATGTCCCCATTTGAAGCCCTGTATGGGCAGGCCCCACAACTACCCAGTAGCGTCCAGCCTCTGTTCGAAGCCTCCACTCCCAAGAATGCCAATTTAAATATGAGGTCCCTTGCCGATGAAATTGTCTGACTCCAAGCCCAAGCCACTCAAGGCATTGTTATCACCACTGGAAGAGAGACATCCTGATCCAATCTCAGATGACCCTCCTTACCAGAGTTTCAACTAGGTGACCTCATTCACTTTTATCATCATCGACCTGGAGGCTGACAGAACAAGCTTGACATACTGTGTTCTGGGCCCTATAAAGTTATACACAAGGTGAAGTCTGAGTACTCCATTGATGATATCAATCAAGGGACTGTTGTAAACTGAGTGCATGGTCGGTTCCTCCAGCCGTACTCCTCTCTGACAGGATCTTGAAGGGGGCCTTGTCAAGATTCTATATAAAAATTGTCTCAAAGTCCCATCTTCTGAATCCAGCTGTGCTGAATTGGTCATCAAACCCAGCCAAGATAAAACTTTTTCTGGATCATCCTTACCTAGTACTGAGTCATGTGGAGCGGGCTTTCCAACTTCTCAGTCAGGTGAGCGACAGTATCCATTGAGGACACCCTTGAGGAGGCCTTTCCAGAAGGTTAGTAAAGATCCTGATTGGATGAGGCTCCAAAAATCCCAAAGGCATCAAGTCCCAATGCACCCTATAAATATCAAAGCATTTTGATTTAATAAAATATTCGTAAACTAACCATCTAGTACTAAAAAAATATTCGTAAACTAACCTGTATTTTTCTATTTCCTCTTTGGTGCTCATTTCCGATTTTCCAGCTTTGAGCCACCACAAACCCCGGTGCCAGTCCAAAGAACTGTAGCATTGACAACTGTAATTTTTGAGAATTCTTAGCAGAAGGGCCATCCAAAGCGTTGACAATAATAGCAGGAGACCTGAACTGTTGGATGAATGTGAGCCAGGATATGTTCCCAATGAGAGAACGTCCCAACAGTAAGGCTGACAAGATGCTCAATTACCTAGTCAAATTGGGGATGTGCCTAATGATTGATGAAGAGGACAATGACCCAGCCAACTTAACGTGGTGGTCATACAACGCCTCTGGATCCCCACTGTCAGCATCACATTTAGACTATATCCTAGTGTCATCTGATCTCAAGCCAATGACGTCCAACAGTGAGGTTAGCATAAATGCCAAAAGTGACCACATGGTCATATACATGGATATCAACCTTGATGAACCTCCAAGGAACCACGAGTGCAACTGGCACCAGCCACACTGAGGGATGGGGAATGGCGCTGAAAGATTGATGCTGGACTGGATTGACTGGTAGCATATCTGGACAACTTCCCAGAGTTGAACCTCTAGAACAATGGATCTGGATCAAAGCAAAAATGAAGCATGATAGTATGAAGTTCAAAAAAGTGACCTCCTACAAGTGAACTGCCACCGTGAAGCAACTGAAGTCTAAATTAGAAAGGCTGAGGATCACTCAGCAGTACAGTGAGGACTGGTGGAGTGAGTAACAAACAACACACAAAAAGGTTTGGGCCATAATGATGAAGCAAGACTCAGAGAGACGGACCAATGTGACTTACCAATATCAGAGCCTAGCGGGGACAATGACCAAAGAGGGCCTGAAGCACCTCAAGGAAATTCAAACCAAGGCTAGGATATGGGAAGTGGAGACAGCGGAAGGGGAGTATTAACAGATCCAGAAATGATCAAGCGCAAGGTCAAGCAATTCTGCAGTGAACTTTTCCAACAATGAGAAATGAGCGAATGGGCAACAAATACCCTTATTGACATGGCCAAGCTGTCACTGGGGGCTGTACGCCAGAAGATGTCACCAAATTATCTGCCAAAATCTCTATCAATGAATTTAAGAGGGTGCTAAAGGAGTTGCCAAGAATGAAAGCACCAGGACCCAACATTATGTGCACAGGAATATACAGTGCATTCTGTGACCGCATTGCGCTGGAGCTCAAAGCCCTCTTTAACCACTGTTAGCAAGATGGCCAGCAAATTCTGGGAGGCCAAGAGACCCAAATTGTACTTCTGTATAAAAAGGGCCTCAGACGCCAACTTTTAAACTGGCGCCATATTGCACTATTGAATGCCGATTTATAAACTGCTCACGCGCATACTATCTAATCAGCTGATGGCAATGGCACCACGCATGATCCATAAAGATCAGAACAGCTTTTTCAAAGGCCCTAGTATATGGGACAGCTTTGGTTCAGTCCAGAGCATACTCCAGGATATGAGGGGTATTGAGCAGGGATACCTTATGTTCCTCAACATGGAAAAGGCATATGACCAAGTAGCGTGGACATTCCTAAACAAGGCGCTAAAGGCAGTCAGTGTCCCCAACACCCTTTGAGCATAGATAATGACACTGTACTTGAGCCTGGTAACGAAGGTGATTGTCACAGATGGCGTAACCAACAAAATCCCAGTCAGGTAGGGTGTCCACCAAGGTGACCCTATGTCACTGATACTCTTTAATTTTGCAGCCAACATTCTGCTAGCAACAGCAGGTGCAAAACTCTGAGGCCTAGTCCACACTTCAAATGCTCCTGAAGATGCTAGCATTTGCTGATGACATGGTAGTAGGCATAAGCTCACTAACTGACCTCCAGGGCTCTGAGGAACTATTAAACCTCCTTAGCTAGCTTCAAATGCAAAATAAATTTGGCAAAAACCTCAGTGATGAGGGTCAGCAACCTGAACTTCAGCCCACTGACTGACACAACGCCAATCATGAGCTCCCAGACAATCCAATACCTCGAGATACTTTTCAACAATAAGGGAACAGTGGTACTGGAGACCAAAATAGGAAGCATTGTCAAGCTTATCAATCTGAATGGCATGCTGGAAGAGCGCCAGACTATGCCTTGATGTGAAAGTGCAGGCAATAAACATCTTCATCTTCTCAAAGTTATGATATTTCACTCATGTGCTGCCAGTGAGCCCAAACCTAGAGAAAAAAATCAGGACAATGCTCTAAGCCTTCCTGTGGTTCAAGGCAAAGGCAGCACCAATACTGCTGGAAGCCCTGTCAAAACCAAAGAAGGAAGGGAGCATGGGCCTCCTGGACTTCAAATCTCATGCCTGGAAAATATGGGGGAAGTCATTCCTTAAGCTAACACAGATGCACATGCATTGCCTGACCCTGGTGTGGGGCGTGAACTGATCAAGGACCAAGGTCTTCAAGAGCTGGTCTCTCCCCACTCAATCTGTGAATGGATGGCGCACCACTTACGGATAACCTCCCAAAAGGGTACTCCACATTACTGGTGATTATGAAATCAGGCTGTGCGCCAGGGTGGATGGTCATTTGAGCGATCTTCCTGAGATGCCAACCAAATTCAAATGGATGTCAAAGCCCATAATTCTGCAACGATTTCTGCAATGAGCTGGGAGGAGCATAACTGAATTGCTGACAAATATGCAACCAAGTTGATCAAAATAAGGTACAAATTGATGCTGATATAATATGGGGATCTGCTCCTGAAACTGGGACACAATCTGCCCACCTGTCCACGAATCCTAAATGACTAGACTACCAAAGGCCATGACATCAACTACTTGATGAAGGAGTTGATTTTAGGACTGAACTCCCATTTGGTAGTGGCCAAACAGCATTTGGTAACCTGGAGGATCCTAGACCAGGCATTCAAATTGGGCAAGCACAGCGGGCTGGACTACCAGCACAAAGAATGCCCCATATGTGCTGAACCAGAAGCAACCATTTCCCTCCATTATTATGAATGCGCCATGTTCAAAAAATATTGGTCCATGATATGACACATCCTATCAGGCGAACAATTGCTGACAGGAATACATCTATTACAGGATCTCTTCTTCACAAAAACCTGAGAATGGCCCCAATCCAATTATAAGCCTTCATTTACCATTGTTGTGTATGGGTATTCACTAAGCACTTGTTGCCAAGATTTTGAGCAATGAGCGCCCCCACCACAAAGGTTTGGTATTGAAGACCATTTGGAGTTTTTAATCAGCTCCATCAGATCTCAAAATTTTCTCGCCTAATCCCTGGGTGTTATAAAGCTGCAAGTTTGGCTTTTCCCACAAGATCGCAAATTGTATGTGATGAAAATACTAATCAACTGAGAATCAAATGGCCAGTAAGTTCACCAATTCTAGGACTGTGGCTAGCAATGGCAATCACTGATCAGCTATGGTTGGAGGTGCTAGAACTCTAGTGGCCCAAAATCCCAGTATTTTTTACCCTTGGCCAAATCACCTATATTCTGCCCTTCCCTCTTACTTTCACTTAAAATTTATTTTAAAATAAAGTAAGGAGTTTTTGTTAAAAAAATATAGCATAAGTGGCTCAGCTTTTGGCTCTAAACTAAATTTCTATCAAAGGTCTGTTGTTCAAATCCTGAAGCAATCACTTTTTAACTGACCTATCAACCAACTTTGAAAAATAAGAATGTTCTTAATTCAACCTGTATATATTTTTTTGTTTTTGCTTCTATTGTTCATGTATAACTCTGAAACTACATGACCAATTTGGATACCTAAATTTTTCAAAAAAGGAGGATATTCCAACTTAGGTCCCATTTTACTTTTGTAAGTATTGGTCAAAATCTGACCATTAATTTAGTAAGTATCTACTTAATAAAAATTTCACTGCTACTCAATGACTGACTGACTGACTGATATCTGAAACCTTTGAGTATGATAGGGTCAACCTATTTGGGTGAGTGGGTGAGAATTGGCAAACCTTATTGAATCTGAAATTATTGAGCCTGATGGGTATAATCTAATTGGGCAAGTGGGTGAGAATTGACAAATATCATTAGATAATTCACCAAATTGCTCACCCAAGGCTAAACAAAAATCAGCATTAGAGTTTAAGTAGATTAAGTATTTAAGGTAATCAGCTCACCATCCAAGAGGGCAACAGCGGAGCTGTTAGTCCAAGTGGCTTGAGAGTAGTGTTGGCACAGGCTATAGGCTACAATGTGAGAGTATCATTTGACAAACTAAATACTGTAGCAAAGCACGGGTATCTGGATGTTAAATTTATATATTTTAAAAACCTGCCTAATTTGGTTCACCTAATTAATAAAATATTTCTGCAAGTTAACCCTTAAAATCATTTGACGCATATATGCATCCAAAAACTGAGGGGTATGTAAATCTAAAAACGCATATATGCGTCCAAAAATGAGATTTACATATATGTATTTCAAAATTTGTCAAATATTTATGTTATGGACAAGGACTAGATTTGCCAAAAATTTATGCTGCAAACAAAGACTAAATATACTAGATATTTATGTTGTGGACAAGGACCAAAATGATTACAAAAAGAGTGAACGCCAGCTAAGAAATTCGTGCCAAATTTAAGGCCAAAAAATGGATGATTTTTTTGAAAATAACTGGAAGGGTTAAGTAGAAGTTGATTTAGTAGTTTGGAAGATATGTCACATACCTGATGATTTTAATATATGGAGATGTTTTGGGTAGCAGCTTGGTATTATTTGATTGATTTGATAGGTTTATTTTGTTTGGCTGAGTAGTTGATGGCTTTTGTTTGAGTTGATAGGACACAGTTTAGTTTAAGGGGTGATTAGTTATTGGTTGTTTTGATAAGTTCAGTTAGGTTTACCTGAGTGGTTGGTGGATTTTGGTTGCTTTGATTGAGCAATTAGATTAAGCTGAGTGGTTTTGTTTATTTATATTATATAATCTAAATTTATAAATTGAAAATTTGAAATTTTATAGACACCATAGCAAAGCATAAGTAAATTGGCTAGTATCAAAATAAACTTAAAAGCAATAGGGTTTAATTGTGAGACCTTTTCCTCATTGGATAAACTTTATTCCATCATCAGTGAAGCAATAGCTTTGAAGTAACTTTTGACATATGTCCTATGGCTGAAGGTATATTCAAAATCCAGGCAACTATGAAAAAAAGTGGGATGAGCTTAAAACATTATAGTTGACTATCTATTTGCATAATTTAACCAATAAAATCAATTAAATTTGATAAAATGAATTATTTTAGATGGCAAACAGTAAATTTAGCATAAATTAAGTAGAAAAAATAACTAAATATAATAAAATTAATCACTGTAGATGGCAATCAGTAGATTTAGCATACATTAACTAATAAATTTACTAAATTTAATATAATGAATTATTAGTATACTTGCTAATGAGATACTATATATAATATATATAAATAAGTTTTATTTATATCAATAAATAGCAAAAGTTTAAAAAGGATATATAATATATAGATTTTTATTAAAATTAGAAAAAAGATCTATTTTTTAAATACACTAATTTTTTGGGGGAAAAGGAACTAAAGGTAAAGTTTTATTTGGGGAAAAACCCTTCTTCAAATTTTTATGAGAAAAAAGGAATCTCCTTTAAAAAAAACATCATTTTTTTAAGAAAAGAACCTCCTTTAAAAAGGCACTAAATTATGAAATAATCAATAAATTATGCCTCCTTGTAAGACAATTACAAGTCTGATGTATAAATAAGAGTAGTTCAAAGATAAATACTGAAAATATTGGACAAAAGACCCTGGTCAATTTTTGGTGGAAACCCTTAAATAGGGGTAATACATTTATTAATACTTCTTGGGTGAATAGCATGAGATTTAGGCATCATAATTATTAATATTGATGGACTCAAAAAAATCATTTAGAGGTCCCATCCTGTCTTACAACTAATCTAAATAAACCTACATCATGAAGACTGTCCCCTTTTATAATATGAGAGGGGGTCTTGAAAGGTGAAAATATTTTTCCTACTTGTTGATTGGATTAAATATTAAACTTTGCCTAATGGACTAGTCTTACCTGCTACTGACCCCCCATCATCCATTCCATCCAATTGGGGCAAGTTTTTATAGCTCCAATAGGTCAAAAGCACATATTACCAAATTTGGATGTACCCAATTTATACCAAATTCCCCATACAACTCACTTTGAGCTTTGATACACTTTCAATACCAAGCACTGATCTATTATGTGGGTTTTCTTTTTTTACCCCTGGCAATGACTATTTTTTTTAGTACTAGATGGTCCCAACCCAAGGGGGCCTGGCAGTGACTATTAAAATCCTATAAAAAACAACTTTTTATTATTTAAGGTTTTTATTAATTTATATAATATGTGGTTAATAACTCCCTAAATAATTATCCCACAGTAGAAAACAACTTCTCCTTTAAATATTTGTTAATATCCAGGTGAAAACGCACCTGTGAGAATAACAATTGCCTAAAATCCAACAAGTGGTGCTCACTACAGGGGGAAGTACATCACAAATTACCATTACAAATAGAGGGTGTTGGGGTGAATAACCCTCACAACCTCTCTGTAACTTTCAACCCTCAGCTAGATGCTTTAGCCCAGCAGCTAGCCAGCACACTGTCTCAGCTTAAAAAACCTGAACAGCGCATTTACCAGGCCTCTCATGAGGCTGACCAAATTATCTCCAAACCCTCTCTTAAAGACAAATTTACCCCTGGTGAGGGTAGCATTGCTTCATTTCTCTTTGTCTATGAGAAAGTTACGAAGGGGGCATTAAATTCCCTAAAACTAAAGCATATCCTCACTTGCCTCAGATGCTCTGCCCAAGAGGTGATGGTACCTTATATGGACACCCTTAAAACATAAGCAGTGTTAAAAAGATACTTTATTGAAAAATTTGGCTTGGTATAAAGTTTGAAGAGGAAGAAGAAGGCCTTTATGTGGCTCAGCATGAAAACGGGAGAATTGCTAACCACTTTTGTTGATCAATTTTATGGTGAAGCCCAGCCTTTGATGCTTGCAAAAATTTTACCCCTTGATGATGCTCTGGTGTCGTGGAAACGGCAGAAGAGATTTAGACCATCCTAGAGTTGGGATGTGTGAGCACCCAAAAAGCAAGCCAAAATGCCAGAGGCATTGTCAACTGAATGATGTTGTATGGAGCTGGGCATTGCAAAATGACAAATTGTTGGTGTAGAACAACAGTGATTATGATCCCAAGGACAAACCAAATTGAGCCCACCCCAGACCCTGAAGGTCTTACTGCAAGGGGCGGAATCATAGAAATAGTTTCAATGAGCTCACTGGTATATGGGGTTGTTTCAACTGGGGAGACAAGGAGGCAGATCCTTGCTTGTAGATGGTGGACATAAGGCCAAATGATCCCAGTATACTGTTGTCAGAAGTTCATGATAGCAGGGTTAAAGTGCCAGAAGTATCTGACTTGCTGAATCCAATTGACAATGGTGGGGGCCATAGTGACCATGAGTACTGGTAGAGCCCATCCAGTGTACAGACCAACGGGCCACCAGGGAAAAGCTATCAGGGATGCGGCCAGAAGAAAACCAACACAATAAAAATTGATTGGTTTTTGGCAAAAGTTTTATTAAAAAGGAAAAGGAAGAAAATTGACCAACGATTTCCTCAGTGCAATGAAACTGATTAAATAGTGGTCAATTGGGGCAGTGATAAGCCAGGATTGGGACCCTCAATTTTGACCTAACCAGCGAATTATTCAGGAATGGGGCAGATTAGTTCACTGGGAACTGACATCAAAGAATTTGGTGGCAGGCCGAGTTGCTGTCAGTTCGACCTCAAATGTCCAAACTGAGGCTTGGCTACGTTTTTGATGGTTGGAGCAATGGCGTTTGGCCCAATGAGTGGCGGGAATCCCCCAAGGCCACCCCACATAGGGGCAGGCCCATTTGGTTGGGAATGGGTTTGGGACGCCCAACCCACCCATGCTCAGTCGCTGGGCCATTTGTTCAGTCAGTGGCGTTGCATTGGGTGCAACACCTGATTTTCCAACAGGGAGCTTTAAACCCTCATCAATGGTGTCCAATGCTGTTACCTGCCCGTTGGGGATGATCCCTGACGATTTTAGGAGGGGGGTGATTTTTTTGACATCATGTTAACTGAATCAAAACAATAGGGCATTCTGGCTGATAGATTGGTCTTCAAACCTTTTTGACCATTTGAAATCTGAACATTGGGCTGATTGCCACTCAAATTAGTTCCGATCAACTTTCATTTTGACAATCTTGGCGCAGATTTCACTGATTCCCCATAGAAGTTCTGCCAAGGTGAGTGTGGGTACTGGAGGCAGGATCTGAAGCAGAAGAGCTGTTACCCAGCGCTCGTCTACCACATGAGCGAGATTGCCCTGAGTAATAAGGGGTACAGCCATCCTCTTTGGTGCCTTCTTTCTTGGGAATGGGAAAATGGCCTGATCAACGCCCAGAGGATGTTCCCCAGGAATTACATCTGGCAGCCATTCTGATTGACTTAGCTTCTCACCCTTCTATAGCTCATCATCTTATCTCTGCAAAATTCCACCTCCAGACTATTCTTAATTTCATTGAGGCTCTGTTGGCGTTTGTCAATATATATAATGCTGAAACTACTTCAGGTGTTAGGTCAAACCCCCAGGTGTTGACCATTGAGGATCACTCAACATGTAGCTCTATCAAAGGAGGCTATAATGACCCCTTTGGGCCCCCTATGCTGGTTACTACTATGAGCCCAGCACCTGTGGTGCAGCTTAAACATGATCTCCCTCTAACCAGCCAACCTGAGGTACTCAAGCTAGTAAGTCAGAGTGCATCATCATCCATGGAGCAGCGCTCCCTGCCCTAACTTTGCCACCAAGATTCTCTATTTTCAACCAAAGAGCTTCTCCAAGTGGCCTTCAAAGCCCGCTCATAAGCGTCACCCCTCTCTCAGGTTACATTTGCCCCCACCAATAATGGGTTAAATGATTAGGTTATAAAAGCTAAAGTTCCTACTTCTCCAATGAATGAAGCTGAAGATTATTAAAGATGGTGTAGTTAAAGCATCCAACTACCAGATGATACTTCCCTCAACCTCTCCTCCAGTAAACTCTAGTCTGAAACCTGTAGCCATGAGGCAGTCCAACCCTGCTACTTTGAAGGTTGATAATTGAGCTGGGATAAATGAAACGCCTTCTCTAAATTTGAGTAGTGTTGAGGAGTGACCTCAAAACCTCTCCAGCATCAAGGTTTACCCTAAACCTATCCCAGTCCTAGGGACTCTCAAATGTGCATTGAAAACCCCTTCAATGATGAATCTGAAGGGCTTTGTGAAGATGTCAGTCACTATGTCTAGGAGCCTAGGTGAAGTGGAGGTACCAGACAGGTTGAACCCTGAAAGATTGGATATGGCTAGGGTTAGTCCTTGGCATCTAGGCTTGATTCCACCAAGTCAGTTTGCACAGGGTATTAGTTAATGAGCAACCAAATTGGACGATATAAGGATCGGTGACTTCTTAATAAAACTCAACAAAATATGTATGGAGCTATCACCACTTATTTCAAACTTTGTTTTAATATAAATCGCAGACTTATCTGCGCTCACAATCGCCTGTAAAAAAACCACCCCTTAATCTTAAGTGTGACTCTTTATATCTCAGTTCCCCAAGCCAGATGCATCCTCAGCTTGGTAATCTTCTATTCTTATTTCCTTTTCAAATTATTCTCATTCATATTGAATCTCGGAATAAATCCTCTCAATTCGCCAAATGGTCATCATTTTGCTCAATTATAATTTGTTATCCCTTTTTCATATATCTTGAGACTTATCTCGATCCCCCTCTGATCCACCAATATGGGTAGTGTATCATCCAGTCAAATTAACTTCCCAACAATACCTCCCCTTTGACTGGATGATAGGCTCTTACTGTTTATATGCTCGGAGGAACTTTGCGTAGACTCAATTGATAATCCAACCCCCAGCGGGTTCCTTAATAGTGTAGACATCCATGCCAGTCTTCTCGATTATCTTGAATGGCCAGCCCAAATGTTGGAGAGCTTGTTTTTCAGTCCAAATCTGTGCTGGTCGTGGAATAAAACATAGTCTCCCACAGTGAACAATGAAAGTCCACTCCAGCGCTTCTGATTGGCCGTCTGATTGCAAATCTTCTTGGCCAAACTGGTGGAGTAGGCTTCTGTTTGCAGCTTGATCAATGTATCCATAAGTGTCTTCAAATATCGCTGAGGATTCACACCACCAGTTTCCTCTACACACAAAATAGAGCAAGGCAGGCAGAGCCAGATGTCAAACATACAGAAGTTGAAACAGGCTCTTACCAGTGGCCAAATGATAGCTGATATTATAAGAAACACAGCATTAGGTAGAAGGGCACTCCATTCTGAGGGCTGATCCGTTACCAATTTGCAGAGTATGTTAACTAGGGTTCCGTTGACTTTCTCCACCATCCCATTTGATTCTGGATGATAGGGGGTGGTCAAAACCCCGCAAATCGCCATCAATTCATGTAATTTTGGCAGGATATGTGAAGTGAAGTTGGTTCCGTTGTCCATCAGAATGAACTGCGGAAAGCTGTGCCGCTGTACAACACACTCCATAATAAACTTGGCAGTGGTGACCGCGCCCAAATCACTAATAGCCCTGGCCTCCACCCATTGGGTCAAATGATTGATGGCAATGATAATATACTTGGATCAATTGGCGCTAGTTGGCAGAGGTCCCACTACATCAATAGAAATGGTGTTCCAGGCAAACTGGGGTTTAACTAGTTGATAGGTAGTTTCCTTGTGGAAAGGCTTTTCCAATTGACACTGATGGCAACAACTAACCATTTCCAATACGTAATAATGCATGCTTTCCAAGAAGTATTGGGGTCACAAAAACTCTAGCGTTTTCTGCAATCCTCCATGTCCTACAGCCCGATGAGCATCCATAATTATTGAGGGTCTAGCCAAAGGCTTAGGAAAATTCAGCGTCAAGTCTCTGATCCGCTTATATAGTTCTTCCCCTCACATGAAGGTATCCTCCCTAAGTCCATCTAACACCATGACTACCTGCATTGGCTCATCCTGGTATTTGTTCACCACAATCTTTTTGTACATTATGTCAGCTAGATCCGCTGTGATAGTGACCGTTGACAACTGAGAAAAACAACTCATGTTTTGATGTTTTGTCCCGGTCAATTTAAAATCTCAAAATCATATGCTTGAAGCTTCAGAGCCCAACGTGCAAGCCATCCTTCCAGTTCACAAAGATTCTGTAGCCAGCGCAAGGAAGCGTGATCTGTCACTACTTGGAATCTTACCCCATGAAAATATACCCAAAACTGTTTGTAAGTGTAGATCACCACTAGACACTCCCAATTAAGAATGGTGTAGTTTCATTCGTGACAGTTCAAGTTTTGACAACGGAATGCAACAGGATGTTCCACGCCATCATCATCCTTCTGGGATAATACTGCCCCAATAGCAGTGAGGGATGCATCCATTTTCACTATGAACTGTTTGTTGAAGTTGGGATATTTCATAATGGGTGCGCTTGCTAACGTGGTTTGCAACGCATCAAAAGCGTTTTAACATCATTCCATCCAATTGAAGGAAGCATTTTTCTTTAGCAACTCAAAAAGTGGGGCCCCAATGCAACTGAAATTGGAAATGACCCATTGGTAATACCCAACCATCCCCAGAAACACCTGAATGTCCCTCTTATTCCCTGGTTGTGTCATCTTGCTTATCGCTTCCACCTTAGCTGGCTGCAGTTTAAGCCCATTTTAATCTACAACAAACCCGAGGTATTCCAATTGTTTGCTTAAAGAAATGGCACTTTTGAGTCTTAATTTTGATATTAGCAGCAGCGAGGCGCTGAAACACTTGAACTAAGTGGGCCAGGTGCTTGGTAAACATCTGTGAGAACACATTGATGTTGTCAAGGTAAACTAGGATGCAGGACAGCTTTAAATCACCTAAAATTGTATCCATGGCATGCTGGAACATAGCTGGGGATTAAAACAACCCTTGCAGCATGAAAGTCAGCTGGAACAACCCTTTTGAGGTGATGATCGCACATTTCTCCCATTCTGCTAATGGCAATTTGATCTTCCAGTACCCTGAGATCAGATCCATAGAGGAAAAAATAGTTTGCCCCACCTAATTGGTCCAACGCATCATTGATATGTGGAAGAGGGTAGAAATCCTTCTTCGTTATGTTATTGAGTTTATAATAATCAATAACTATATAATTTGAGTCCTTCCTTTTTCTTTACAATGAGCACAGGTGATGCCCACAGACTGTTTGATGGCTCTAGCATTCCTTACACGATAAGTTTATCCACCTTGTTGGAGACAACCTCTTCCACCACTTTTGAATGTCTAATAGGTCGCAAACAAATGGGAGGGTGATCCCCCATTTCTATTCAATGTACCACCCCTTGATTGCACCCCAAATAATGATCTTCATGTGCAAAAATATCCCAATACTTTTCAAATAGTGCCATAGCCTCATCTTGCTGTTCTAACAATAATACCGTGAGCGCTTCCCATGGAACCATGGTCAGTATGCCAAACGATGATCTTGATGGTAGTCCGAGATCCTCCCATGAGCCAAAATCATAAATACTGCAAACTTCTTCTATAGGAACAAAGTGTAGGTAAGCCACCACTTGGTGCCACCAGATCATTATTGCCTTCTTCTGTAAGTTCGCTAGCAGCACTTTCACCTATTCCATTCCCTGGTAGCAGTAACCCTGGAGCCAAATGTGCTTCAAGCTGCAAGTGCAGGTGAGGTGTCATAATTTCCTCATAAAGCCCCTTAGGGACATCGATTTCAAGCCTAGTCCCTACTATGCTCTGGTGTCCAGATGGTAGGCTCAGAGCGCTTGTTGCCCAAAGCAGAATCCCTTTGTACTCATATATTTGGTTGGGAGGGTCCTGGTCCACCAACTCAATTGTCGATAGCAAACAGGTATCACTCTGTCACTGTACGCTAGATTGATCTGGCTGGAGTATACTGGATCCGTTGGAATCCCACAAGTAAAAAAATACATGGGATTCTGTTGGCCTAAAATAGTAAGAGTTTCCTCCACCATATTTATCACAACGCCAAATTTCCTCTTAAATGCCGCGCTGATTAGCATGTTGTAGTTGTTATTTGGAAAAACCACCGCCGGAGCAGACACCTGGACTGACCCAAATCACAAAAGCAACGCGCTATATGCTCCTTCAGACATAGTGCTGTGCGTTTCCGCGGTCCCATATATTACTTTATGGTCCACATCCAGTTTCAACATAAGTTTAGCGACCAACTGGGTGGAGACTATGTTCACCAGTGCTCCCATGTCTATGATGGCATGAATTTTTGTGTTTAAAACAAAAATGTCGCAGTAGGTATATTCTGAGTAAGAAGAACCATCAGTGTTTATTACTTTTACATTCAAGGGCTTTGTGTTACTCAAAAAGGAGGAAATGCCCTTGCTGACCTGAGGATACTCACTAGTGATTTTCTCCACTGGAATGGCTACATTAACCCCTACTAAATAGGAAAAGTTCATCGAAGGATCTGCGGTGCTGGTGCCAGTCTGTTCCAGTATCTGCCACACATATGGCTTCTGCACATCTTGGCAGAACTTGGCCTGATGGGTGAACTTTTACTCTCAGAAGTGGAAGCAGGGGTATCCAATGAAAGCTGCTGGTATAACAAATCATCCAATTGAGGTTCAAATTCTACCCAAAAAGATGTTTGGAAATTGTTAGGGACAAGTGAGTTGGACTTAGCGGAGATAGAGCATCCCATCTCTACTCCGCTCAAGCTTTTCCCTGCTTGACTTTTTCAGTTGGCACTGCATACACTTGTGGTTTGTTAGGGCAATTTCCCACATAATACCCACTTCATACGCACTGAAAGCAAGTGTTCATAAAAGGTTCACGTACATAGTTTGGACTGGAAGGGCCAGGTCAGAAGTTGCAGTATGGTTTCAAGGTCGCGGATGAAATGGTGAAGCGTACATGGTCTGAAAAGGGTCCACTAACTTTTATGAGGGACAAATATGTTCCAGCAGCTGATAACCCAGTTGCTGTGGCTTATACCCTGAAGGGTCTGGAGTGGGGGCAACAGAGATTTTTTTTGGGTATGCTGGGGACGCTGTTTGTGGCGGAGAGTCAATGTAAGGCATTCACAATTTAAATAAGTTTAGTATCCCCATCCAACACGAGACATAACATTATATAGTTCCCAATATGGTTTGACATCTGCTGTCATTGCTATACCAACATCCTCAGTGGCTAAAATGTTAGCTCCAAGTAGGAAGTGTGCTTCCGCCAAAAGCCGCTCAGCAAAAAATCTGACAGGGTCTCATTTTGGTAAAACTGTATAGTCATAAAATTGGCTTTCCATTGGGACATCTTGGTAGCGCCCCCAAAAAGCTGGATAACAATAGCTTTAACTTGTTTGTAGGATACTGAGTTATTTAGAAGATAGCAGGTAACTTGATTAGAGCTTTCCACATCTAAAGCAGACAGCAACAATTTCTATTTTCGTCAATTGGTAGCTCCTTCCACAGAAAATTCAAAATGCTTAAAGTAACCGTGTAGGTTCCCATCCTAACTGAAAGGAGGTAATTTTTTGATACAAACGAATCTTCTTTGCTCTAGGTTCCTGCTGCAAGGGACAGGAGAATTGTTTTCAGGAGCGACTTTGGGAACCATCCCTTTGTGCATTATCATACAGTCAGCCAGATGGACTTGAACCCGTCAAAAAAGAATCAGAAGAAGTGGTGTCGCGTTGGGTCCATTGTACCACCTGAGGGATATTCATTTGCTGATCCATAGCATTCTTCCCCTGAGTCACCACTACCTGCCCCATTCCCCTCAGATCTAGCATGCATCACGAACTGTTCGTTTATCAACTGCTCTGCTTTCACTGAATAGCATTTGCACCGTCCATCCTGAATTTCCTGTTGCAGCATTTCATACTGATGTTGCAAATCCCGGTGGAATTCCCTCTCACCATTCAGTTTTTGTTCCATGGCTTGTAATCACAAAAGAACTTCTTCAATTATATTCTGCAGGAGGGTGTGCTGCAAGCTAGCATTATTCGCTTGTTGATTGGCGTTGTTAATTAGGTTAATGAGAAGGCTTGTTACCATACCAATTCCTCGTTGGCCCGTTGAAGGGTATCCAGGCGCCCTTGCATGGCCGCATACTCTCTTGTCTCATCAATTGGAAGAGGGAAGTCTCGTAGGCGCTCAGCCTGACTAACAACTTCCAGTTGTGTAACCCAATGAATAAGCTGGAGATATTTGGGAGATGTTGACTGAAGGATGAGCACGTTATCTATTGTTTGCTGTGTACTCCATTTGATGCGAAGTCATTTAATTCAGCAGATAGAGAGCCAACTTGGTCCGCCACTTGCCATTCCATTAGGGTCATTTTTTCTTTGAGATGGGCAATCATGGCTTCGAGAGCTTCCATCCATTCAGTTAGCTCCATCATAAAGTGCTCAGTATTATTCCCCAATGTCATTACGTCCTGAATCCACTCCTCTGATAGGCCATGCTGCTCCAGCAGTTCTCTTATTACTCAAGGTAATTCTAAATTTAACTGTGGTACCAGAATGTCCAATCATCGGCAAACATCCCCAACATGATGATCCGCCAACGCCCCTTGTACTTCTGAAAATGAACTATCATGGAGGTTTAGCAGGAGGTGAGTATCATGCTGCTGTGCTTGCGCAAACTGTAAAACATCTCCAATTCTAATATTATGGTGAGCCAGCACATGTAGTAGTGGGCGAATTGAAAGCTGTACATAAGCAACTAGATTTTCCTTAATTCTGTGGGTACTAAGGTGGCAAGCCAACTATGGGGTAGTTGCATCCAAGTAAGACATGTACAGAGTGTAGCGATTTTCTTGGTCGAATTGGTTATAGAATAAACTCAGGGCGTTTTCCCCAGTCTCATCTTTTTATATGTGATAGCCGTGCAACAGCCGCTCCATAATATTCCTCAGTTGTTGGGGAGTCACATTTGTGGAGCGTCCTTGTTGGTTAGTCATCAGCTCTGTTAACTTTTTGGTGGATATGGCTTATTTTCGCTGAATGAGTTGCGCAGGTTTTAGCCCACTGAGAAATGGCCAAGTGATATGGAGATTGTTGATCTCTTAATTAATTGTAATAAACATATATAAAAATATGAGGCAATCGCCCCAGCTTTGCTACTTTTTATTTTAATAGGATTTAACTGGTAGACCCTCTCTGCTTACGCTCTCTACTCACTCCTACTCACTTTTTCTTTCTTCTTCTCTTCTATTTTAAAAACCTCCTCCTTCTCTCTCTCTTGCTCAACCCTAAACCCTCAGTATTTCTCAACGGATTTGACCCATTTTGCTTAGTCAATCTTGGTTTACTTATCAATGTAGAATTTGTTTGATCATCAAGGCTTCAATGGAATTTCCTTGATTAATGACCCTAATTGATTTGATCAATTCATCTCGCATTGCTCTAACCTATTACTCACCATCAGAACTCACATCACATCTAATTAATGATTCTCCAGAACACTATCTTATCGCCCAGTCATATTGAAATCTTGACAAGCTCAGGGAAATTTTCCAATTGCAGATTGATCATAGCTTCATCATCCTCTGGTTCAGTTAAAGTAAATAACGTTGGTTCATGGTTAGATGCCTCCTGGGTTTCTTCAGCATACCACGCCTGGAATATGATCAAATTATGTCGGAATGAATGAGGACTTGTCATTGTATTTTCTTATTTTTTTTCTGAAAAGCTACAGTCATCTAGTGGCCCCCTGTAGTGAGCACCACTGTTAGTTCTTGGCGTCTAGGCTCAATTCTTCCAAGTCAGTTTGCACAGGGTATTAGCCAATGAGCAACCAAATTGGATGATATGAGGATTGCTAAATTCTTAATAAAACTTGATAAAGTATGTATGAAGCTATCACCCCTTATTTCAACCTTTATTCTAATTTAAATTGCAGACTTATCTGCACTCATGTATCACCTGTAAAACTACCCTTTTAATCTTCAGTGTGATTCTTTATATCTCAGTTCCCCCAGCCAGATGCATCCTCAGCTTGGTAATCTTCTACTCTTCTTTCCTTTCTAAATTACGCTTGTTCAAATTGAATATCGGCATAAATCATCTTAAATTCACTGAATGGTCATCATTTTGCTCGATTATAATTCGTGAACCCCTTTATATAAATCTTGAGAGTCATCTCTATCCCCCTATGATCCGCCAATATGGGTAATGTATCATCCAGTCATATCAACTTCCTGACAGCTAGGATACCCCAAATAACATATCTTCATCAGGTGCTAAAGGTCTGAAGGTTATTGATACTGCCTGTGACGTAGACTAACTCATTGCCACGCTGATCCAATCCACTCAGAGTTTGCATATACTGCAGTTTATCTTAGATAAAAACCCTGAAACTGCTAAACAACTTACTTCTACTCTTCAGCTGAAGGAGGTCCTTGCTCTTCCCCCTACTTGGGGAAATCTTAACAAGAGTGGAGGTTGTTGTCAACAGAGTATGAGTCATTTCTATCCTTGACATGGGATCCCCTATGAACGTTGTATCATCAAAGATTATGGAAAAATTAAGCTGGCCCCTGACATCGACTATACTTAAGAGTTTAGCATTGCAGGTCTAACCAGCACTTATGCTATTAGGGATTACTTTTTTACCAATCCAATATAAAAAACTTCTCCTATTGGCCCCTGCAGTAGCTTTAAAAATACCTACAATATGCTCATTGGAACTCATTTATACTAAAGTATGATAGGATTATTAATCTAAAGCAAGGATATTTCTCCCTGCTTAACTATGAGGTTCCCCTGATTTTAGCTAACAATGAGATTAGTAAAAAGGATACGCTTGCACTGCTGAGTATCATTACTCTGCCTTATTCTTTTGATTGTAACGGGTAGAAAGTCCCAGTTTCTTACCGCCATATAATTAATGATTTTTTAGCGCACTAAAAAGCAACCAAAGCAGCCTAATCGAGTAGGGAGAGGTTTGGGGCACTGACAGTGCCAAACATTGCTACTACTAGTTGGTTATGCAAGGTCCTCTGTGTGGTTGGTCTGACCCAACCACATGAGAGCTCCTTGAACCAGATACCCAAAAAAGACCAGCAGGTAAGCGAGGTATGCTAATCACAAAACAACCTTTATTTTTATTTAGGCTATAAAAAGGGCCCGCCAACAATAGCTCATCTGGGGAGCAACCAACAATGCTCCCCAGGAAGGGAATGATAGGGTTAAAATTCTAAAGTGAGCTTTGGAATTGGTGGGTGCACCTTATAAAGGCTGCCCTTTGGGGCCTCATCAAAATCATTGATTAGTCTAATATGAGCCTAATCTACAATTTGGGTGAGGCACAACCCAGCGCCCAAAGTGACCGAGACAAAAGTATTTTTAAAGTGATTCGACTCAGAAACAGAAATTTGATTTTGAGTCAAAATGCAACGATTGAGATGAACTTAAATTTTACATTAACCCTGCTAGAGAAGAACCCTCCCCAAAGAGGGGCCCCACAGAAGAAGGATGCCATGATGAGGGCTTCCTGGGGTGAGTTACCTCAAGCCCCAGGAAAATATAGCGAGAGAAACTCTGGGCCCCTTGAGGGAAAAAGACAAATGGCGATGGTAAATTTGGACTGGCTGCTGGAATCAGCCCGCCCAGCATGAGGACGCACGTCCAGCAGTTGGCTGTGTTGCGCACCCCCTCCCAGGCTACTGTTGGCAATGGTCTTCCTATCACAATCAGGAAGGCGCTTTCTATAACAGAAGCGTGAGAGGGACGCATGGTTCAGTGCAGCTGGATGGCCATCATCCCAAGGATGCATGCCCAGCACTTGACTGTGTTGCACACCCCCTCCCAGTTTTCTGTTGGTGAAGGACTTCCAATATCAACCAGGAAGGCGCTTTCTCCAACAGAAGCATGAGAGGGGTGCGCAGTTAGCACAGCTGGAGTCCATCTCCTTTTGGGTGGACCATCCATTGGTGAGGGAGCCCTGCTGGGACAGGTCCCCTCAGTGCCACCAAATACCTGGTGAGTGGGAGGCCCCACTGTGATTTTAAACCAATGGTAACTTCAGGTCCAGGTTTGGCCATCAGTCACTGGCTCTCACCGGTGCTGGTTCCTTG